>CM040436.1:55140561-55237527 GCA_022702705.1 Papilionanthe hookeriana x Papilionanthe teres
TCAATGATTGATCATTTTGACCATAGTTAAATTTTTCCGTCAAAAGTTGACCTTTTAGGTCAATGGGTTGGTTATTGGGTCGAGGATTGATCACTTTGACCAAAGTTGACTTTTTGGTCAGAGATTGGCTTACTGGGTCAATAATTGGTCATTAGGTCAAATATTGACTATTTTGACCAAAATTAACCTTTTTGTCAAAAGTTGACCTATTGGGTCAATAATGTCAATAAGTCAAAAATTTACTATTTTGACCAAAATTGACCTTTAGGTCAAAAGTCGATCTATTGGGTCAGTAGGTTGGTCATTGGGTCGAGAATTGACCATTTTGACCAAAGTTGAGTTTTTGGTCAAAAGTTGACCTATTGTGTTAATAATTGGTCATTAAGTCAAAAATTTACTATTTTGACCAAAATTGACCTTTTGGTCAAAAGTCGATCTATTGGGTCAGTAGGTTGGTCATTGGGTCAAGGATTTTCCATTTTGACCAAAGTTGACTTTTTCGTCAAAAGTTGACCTATTGGGTCAATGAATTTGTTATTGGGTCAAGGATTATCCTTTATGACCAATGTTGACTTTTTGGTCAGAGATTCACTTATTGGTTCAATAATAATTCATTAAGTCAAACATTAACTATTTCGACCCAAATTGACTTTTTATTCAAAAGTTGATTTATTGGATCAATGCGTTGGTCATTGGATTGAGAATTGACTATTTTGATCAATATTGACTTTTTGGTCAAAAGTTGACCTATTGGGTCAATGGGTTGGTAATTGGGTCAAAAATTGACCATTTTGACCAAAGTTGACTTTTTGGTAAAAAGTTGACCTATTTGGTGAATGGGTGGTCATTAAGTCAAAATTTAACTATTTTGTCCAAAATTAACTTTTTTGTAAAAAGTTGACCTATTAGGTCAATGGGTTGTTAATTGGCTCAAGGTTTGACCATTTTGACCAAACTTGACTTTTTGGTTAAAAATTAACCTTTTGGGTCAATGGGTTGGTCATTGAGTCATAAATTGACCATGTTGACCAAAGTTGACTTTTTGGTCAAAAGTTGACCTATTGCGTCAATGGGTTTGTCATTAGGTCAAGGATTGACCATTTTGACCAAAGTTGATTTTTTGGTCAGAGTTTGAATTATTGGGTCAATAATTGGTCATTAAATAAAATATTGATTATTTTTACCAAAATTAAAATTTTGGTCAAAAGTTAATCCATTAGGTCAACGGGCTAGTCATTGGTTCAGAAATTGACCATTTTGACCAAAGTTGCCTTTTTGGTCAAAAGTTGACATATTTAGTCAATGAGTTGGTAATTGGGTCAAGAATTGACCATTTTGACCAAAAATGACTTTTTAGTCAAAAGTTGACCATTTGGGTCAATGGTTTGGTCAATGGGTAAAAAATTGGTCATTTTAACCAAAGTTGACTTTTTGGTTAAAAGTTGACGTTTTGGGTTAGTTGGTGGTCATTAGGTCAAAAATTAACTATTTTGACCAAATTTGACTTTTTTGTCAAATGTAGACCTATTGTGTCAATGAGTTTTTCATTGGGTCAAGGATTGACCATTTTAACCAAAGTTGACTTTTTGGCCAGAGATTGACTTATTGGGTCAATAATTAGTCAATAGGTCAAAATTGATTATTTTGACAAAAATTAAATTTTATGTCAAAAGTTGACCCTTTAGGTCAATGGAGTGGTCATTGGGTTAGAAATTGACCATTTTGACCAAAGTTAACTTTTTGGTCAAAAGTTGACCTATTTGGTAAATGAGTTGGCATTTGGGTCAAGAATTAACTATTTTGACCAAAATTGACTTTTTGGTCAAAAGTTGACCATTATCTAGAGTCAATGGGTCTAGTTATTCGGGTCAATGATTGATCATTTTGACCAAAGTTGACTTTTATGTCAGAGATTGACTTATTGGGTCAATAATTGGTCATTAGGTCAAAAATTGATCATTTTGACCAAAATTAAATTTTTTGTCAAAAGTTGGCCCATTTGGTCAACAAGGTGGTCATTGGGTCAGAAATTGACCATTTTGATCAAAGTTGACTTTTTGGTCAAAAGTCACATATTTTGTTAATGAGTTGGTAATCGGTCAAGAATCGACCTTTTGACCGAAGATGACTTTTGGACAAAAGTTGATCTATTGGGTGAATGGGCTGGTCATTGAGTCAAAAATTGACTATTTTGGCCAAATTGACTTTTTAGCCAAAAGTTGTCCTATTGGGTCAATGGGTTGGTCATTGGGTCAAGGATTGACCATTTTGACCAAAGTTGACTTTTTGGTCAAAGATTGACTTAATGGGTCAAAAATTGGTCATTAGGTAAAAAATTGACTATTTTGACCAAAATTGAATTTTTGGTCAAAAGTTAACCCATCGGGTGACATGGTGGTCATTGGGTCCGAAATTGACCATTTTGACCAAAGTTGACTTTTTGGTCAAATGTTGACATATTTGGTCAATAAGTTGGTAATTGGGTCAAGGATTGACCATTTATACCAAAGATTACTTTTTGGTCAAAAGTTGACCTATTTGGTCAATCAGTTGGTAATTAGGTCAAGAATTGACCATTTTGACCAAAGATGACTTTTTAGTCAAAAGTTTACCTATTGGGTCAATGAGTAGGTCATTGGGTCAAAAATTGACCATTTTCACTAAAGTTGACTTTTTGGTCAAAAGTTGACCGATTGGGTCAATGGGTGATCATTAGGTCAAAAATCAACTATTTCGACAAAAATTGACTTTTCGGTCAAAAGTTAACCTATTGGATCAATGGTTTTGTCATTGGCTCAAGGATTGACCATTTTGACCAAAGTTAACGTTTTGGTCAGAGATTGACTTTTTGGGTCAATAATTGGTCATTAATTCAAAAATTGACTATTTTGGCCAAAATTGACTATTTTGGCCAAAATTGACTTTTTGGTCAAAAGTTGACCTGTTAGGTCAATGGGTTGGTCATTTGGTCAAGGATTGATCATTTGACTATAGTTGAATTTTTGGTCAAAAATTAACCTATTGGGTGAATGGGTTGGTTATTGGGTCAAGGATTGACCATTTTGACAAAAGTTGACTTTTTGGTCAGAGATTGGCTTACGGGGTCAATATTTGGTCATTTGGTCAAAAATTGACTATTTTGACCAAAATTGACTTTTTGATCAAAAGTTGACCTATTGGGTTAATGGGTGGTCATTAAGTCAAAAATTGACTATTTTGACCAAAATTTACTTTTTGGTCAAAAGTAGAAGTATTTAGTCAATGAGTTTGTCATTGGGTCAATGATTGATCATTTTGACCAAAATTGACTTTTTGGCGAGAGATTGACTTATTGGGTCAATATTGGTAATTAGGTCAAAAATTGACGATTTAGACCAAAATTGAATTTTTTGTCAAAACTTAACAAATTGGGTCAACGAGGTGGTCATTGGATCAGAAATTGATTATTTTGACCAAAGATGACTTTTGGTCAAAAGTAGACCTATTTCGACCAAAATTAAAATTTTGGTTGAAAGTTAACCCATTGGGTGAACGAGGAGGTCATTTGGTTAAAAATTGTCCATTTTGACCAAAGTTGTCTTTTTCATCAAAAGTTGACCTATTTGGTCATTGAGTGGGTAATTGGGTCAAGAATTGACCATTTTGACCAAAGATGACTTTTTGGTCAAAAGGTTACCTATTGGGTCAACGTGTTGGTCATTGGGTAAAAAATTGACCATTTTGACCAAAGTTGATTTTTTGGTCAAAAGTTGACCTATTGGGTCAATGGGTGGTCATTTGTTCAAAAATTGACTATTTTGACCAAAAGTTGACTTATTGGGTCAATGGATTCATCATTGGGTCAAGGATTGATCATTTTGACCAAAGTTGACTTTTTGGTCATAGATTGACTTATTGGGTCAATTATTGGTTATTAATTTCAAAATTGACTATTTTGATCAATTGGTCAAAAATTGACATTTTTGACCAAATTTAAATTTTTGGTCAAAAGTTGATCTATTAGGTCAATAGAGTGGTCATTGGGTCAGAAATTAATCATTTTGACCAAAGTTGACTTTTTGGTCAAAAGTTGACCTATTTGGTTAGTGAGTTGGTAATTGGGTAAAGAATTGACCATTTTGACCAAAGATTACTTTTTGGTCAAAAGTTGATCTTTTTGGTTAATGGGTTGGTCACTGGGTTTAAAATTGACCATTTTGGCCAACGTTGACATTTTGGTTAAAAGTTGACCCAATGGGTCAATGGGTGGTCATTCAGTCCAAAATTGACTATTTGGTCAAAAGTTGACCTATTGGGTCAATGAGTTTGTCATTGGGTCAAGAATTGACCATTTTGACCAAAGTTTAGGTCAGAGATTGACTTATTGGGTCAATAATTGGGCATTAGGTCAAAAATTCATTATTTTAACCAAAATTAATTTTTTTGTCAAAAGTTGACCCTTTAGGTAAAATTGACCATTTTGACAAAAGTTGACTTTTTGGTCAAAAGTTGACATATTTTGTCAATGAGTTGGTAATTGGGTCAAGAATTGACTAAGTTGACCGAAGATGACTTTTTGGTTAAATGTTGATCGATTAGGTCAATGGGTCGGCCATTGGGTCAAAAACTGACCATTTTGACCAAAGTTAACTTTTTGGTCAAAAGTTGACTTATTAGGTCAGTGGGTTGGTCAATGGGTAAAGGTTTGACCATTTTGACCGAAGTTGTCTTTTTAGTCAGACTTTGACATAATGGGTCAATAATTGGTCATTAGGTCAAAAATTGATTTTTTTGACAAAAATTAAATTTTTTGTCAAAAGTTGACCCCTTGGGTCAACAGTAGTCATTAGGTCAGAAATTGACCATTTTGACCAAGTTGACTTTTTGGTCAAAAGTTGATCTATTTGGTAATTGGGTCAAGATTTGATCATTTTGATCGAAGATGATTTTTTTGTCAAAAGTTGACCTTTTGAGTCAATGGGTTAGTCATTGGGTAAAAAATTGACCTTTTTTACCAAAGTTAACTTTTTGGTCAAAAGTTGACCTATTAGGTCAATTGGTGGTCGTTAGGTCAAAAATTGACTATTTTGACCAAAATTGACTATTTGGTCAAAAATTGACCTATTGGGTCAATGGGTTGTCATTGGGTCAAGGATTGACCATTTTAACCAAAGTTGACTTTTTGGTCGGAGATTGACTTATTGGGTCAATAATTGGTCATTGGTCAAAAGTTTACTATTTTGACCAAGATTGAATTTTTGGTCAAAATTTAACCTATTGGGTCAAAGGGGTGGTCATTGGGTCAGAAATTGACAATTTTGACCAAAGTTGACTTTTGGGTCAAAAGTTGACCTATTCGGTCAATGGGTGGGTCATTGGGTCAAGGATTGACCATTTTGACCAAAGTTGACTTTTTGGTCAAAAGTTGACCGATTTAAGTCAATGAGGTGGTCATTAGGTAAAAAATTTACAATTTTAACAAAAATTGACTTTTGGGTCAAAAGTTGACCTATTGAGTCAATGCATTGGTCAATGGGTCAAGGATTGACCATTTTGGCCAAAATTGATATTTTGGTAGAAAGTTAATATATTGGGTCAATGGATGGTCATTGGGTCAACGATTGATCATTTTGACCAAAGTTGACATATTGGGTCAATGGGTGGTCATTAGGTCAAAAATTAACTATTTTGACCAAAACTATTTTTTTGGTCAAAAGTTGACCTATTGGGTCAATGGGTTGGTCATTGGTTCAATGAATGATTAATTTGACCAAAGTTGACTGTTTGGTCAAAAGTTGAACTCCTGGGTCAATGGGTTGGTCATTGGGTCAAGGATTGACCATTATGACAAAAGTTAAATTTTTGGTCAAAAGTTAACCCATTTGGTCAACGGGGTGGTCAATGGGTCAGAAATTGACCATTTTGACCAAAGTAGACTTTTTGGTTAAAAGGTGACCTATTTGGTCAATGAGTTGGTAATTGGTCAAGAAATGACCATTTTTACCAAAGTTGACTTTTTGGTCAAAAGTTGACCTATTGGGTCAATGGGTTGGTCATGGGGTCAAAAATTGACCATTTTGACCAAAGTTGACTTTTTGGTCAAAAGTTGACCTATTGGGTCAATGGGTGGTCATTAGGTCAAAAATTGACTATTATGACCAAAATTGACTTTTTGGTCAAATGTTGACCTATTAGGTCAATGAGTTTGTCATTGGGTCAAGGATTGACCATTTTGACCGAAGTTGACTTTTTGGTCAGAGATTGACTTATAAGGTCAATAATTGGTCATTAGGTCAAAAATTTACTAATTTGACCATAATTGAATTTTTGGCCAAAAGTTAACACATTGGGTCAACGGGGAGGTCATTAGGTCAGAAATTGACCATTTTGACCAAAGTTGTCTTTTTGGTCAAAAGTAGACCTATTTGGTCAATGAGTTGGTAATTGGGTCAAGAATTGACTATTTTGACCAAAGATGAGTTTTTTGGTTAAAAGTTGATCTATTAGGTCAATGGGATGGTCGTTGGGTCAAAAATTGACCATTTTTACCAAAGTTTACTTTTTGGTCGAAAGTTGCTCTATTGGGTCAATGGGCGGTCATTAAGTCCAAATTTAACTATTTTGACCAAAATTGACAATTTGGTTAAAAGTTGACCTATTGGGTTAATGGGTTCTTCATTGGGTCAAGGATTAGCTATTTTGACCAAAGTTGACTTTTTGGTCAGAGATTGACATATTTGGTAAATAATTGGACATTAATTAAAAAATTGACTATTTTGACCAAAATTAACTTTTTAGTCAAAAGTTGACCTATTAGGCCAATGGGTTGGTCTTTGGGTCAAGGATTGCGCATTTTGACCAAAGTTGACTTTTTGGTCAAAATTTGACCTTTTAGGTCAATGGGTTGGTTATTGGGTCAAGGATTGATCATTTTGACCAAAGCTGACTTTTTCGGTCAGAGATTGACTTACTAGGTCAATAATTGGTCATTAGGTCAAATATTGATTATTTTGACCAAAATTGACCTTTTGGTCAAAAGTTGACATATTGGGTCAATGGGTTGGTCATTGGGTCAACGATTGACCATTTTGACCAAAGTTGACTTTTTGGTCAAAAGATGACCTATTGGGTCAATAATTGGTCATTAAGTCAAAAATTTACTATTTTAACCTAAATTGACTTTTTGGTCAAAAGTCGATCTATTGGATCAGTGGGTAGATCATTGGGTCAAGGATTTACCATTTTGACCAAAGTTGACTTTTTTGTCAAAAGTTAACCTATTGGATCAATGGGTTTGTCATTGGGTCAAGGATTGACCATTATGACCAAAGTTGACTTTTTGGTCAAAGATTGACTTGTTGGTTCAATAATTGTTCATTAAGTGAAAAATTGACTATTTTGACCCAAATTGACTTTTTATTCAAAAGTTGATTTATTGGGTCAACGCGTTAGTCATTGGGTCAAGAATTGATCATTTTGACCAAAGTTGACTTTTTGGTCAAAATTTGGCCTATTGGGTCAATGGGTTGGTCATTGGGTCAAAAATTGACCATTTTGATCAAAGTTGACTTTTTGGTCAAAAGTTGACCTATTTGGTGAATGGGTGGTCATTAGGTCAAAATTTAACTATTTTGACCAAAATTGGCTTTTTGGACAAAAGTTGACATATTAGGTCAATCAGATGGTAATTGGGTCAAGTTTGACCGTTTTGACCAAAGTAAACTTTTTGGTCAAAAGTTGACCTATTGGGTCAATGGGTCGGTCATTGAGTCAGAAATTGACCATTTCGACCAAAGTTGACTTTTTGGTCAAAAGTTGACCAATCGGGTCAATGGGTTTGTCATTGGGTCAAGGATTGACCATTTTGACCAAAGTGGACTTTTTGGTCAGAGTTTGACTTATTGGGTCAATAATTGGTCATTAGGTTAAAAATTGATTATTTTGACCAAAATTAAAATTTTGGTGAAAAGTTAATCCATTGGGTCAACGGGGTGGTCATTGGGTCAGAAATTGACCATTTTGACCAAAGTTGCCTTTTTGGTCAAAGTTGACCTATTTGGTCAATGAGTTGATAATTTGGTCAAGAATTGACCATTTTGACCAAAAATGATTTTTTAGTCAAAAGTTGACCTTTTGGGTCAATGGGTAAAAAATTGACCATATTGACCAAAGTTGACTTTTTGGTCAAAAGTTGACATATTTGGTCAATAGGTGGTCACTAGGTCAAAAATTGACTATTTTTACCAAATTTGACTTTTTGGTCAAAAGTAGACCTATGGGATCAAAGGTTTTGTCATTGGGTCAAGGATTGACCATTTTGACCAAAGTTAACTTTTTGGTCAGAGAATGACTTATTGGGTCAATAATTGGTCATTAGGTCAAAAATTGGTTATTTTGACCAAAATTAAATTTTTCTTTAAAAGTTGACCCATTGGGTCAATGGTGTGGTCATTGGGTCAGAAATTGACCATTTTGACCAAAGTTAACTTTTTGGTCAAAAGTTGACCTATTTGGTAAATGAGTTGGCAATTGGGTCAAGAATTGACTATTTTGACCAAAATTGACTTTTTGGTCAAAAGTTGAACTATTGGGTCAATGGGTTGGTCGTGGGTCAAGGATTGACCATTTTGACCAAAGTTGACTTTTTGTTCAAAAGTTGACCTATTGGGTCAATGGGTTATTCATTGGGTCAAGGATTGGCCATTTTGACCAAAGTTGACTTTTTGGTCAGAGATTGACTTATTAGGTAAATAATTGGTCATTAGGTCAAAAATTGATTATTTTGACCAAAATTAAATTTTTTCTCAAAAGTTGACCCATTTGTTCAAAGGGGTGGTCATTGGGTCAGAAATTCACCATTTTGATCAAAGTTAACTTTTTGGTCAAAAGTTGACTTATTTGGTCAATGAGTTGGTAATTGGGTCAAGAATTGACCATTTTGACCGAAGATGACTTCTTTGTCAAAAGTTGATCTATTTGGTCATTGGGTTAGTCATTGCGTCAAAAATTGACTATTTTTTCCAAAATTGACTTTTTGGTCAAAAGTTGACCTATTGTGTCAATGGGTTGGTCATTGGGTCAAGGATTGACCATTTTGACCAATGTTTACTTTTTGGTCAGAGATTGACTTAGTGGGTCAATAATTGGTCTTTAGGTCAAAAATTAACTATTTTGAATAAAAATGAATTTTTGGTCAAAAATTAACCCATCCGGTCAACAGGGTGGTCACTAGGTCAGAAATTGACCATTTTGACCAAGTTGACTTTTTGGTCAAATGTTGACCTATTTGGTCAATAAGTTGGTAATTGGGTCAAAAATTGACCATTTTGACCAAAGATGACTTTTTGGTCAAAAGTTGACCTATTTGATCAATAAGTTGGTAATTGGGTCAAGAATTGACCATTTTGACCAAAGATGACTTTTTAGTCAAAAGTTTACCTATTGGGTCAATGGGTTGGTCATTGGGTCAAAAATTGACCATTTTGACTAAAGTTGACTTTTTGGTCAAAAGTTGACCTATTGGGTCAATGGGTGATCATTAGGTTAAAAATTGACTATTTTGACCAAAATTGACTATTTTGACCAAAATTGACTATTTTGACCAAAATTGACTATTTTGACCAAAATTGACTTTTCGGTCAAAAGTTAACATGTTGGATCAATGGGTTTGTCATTGGGTCAAGGATTGACCATTTTGACCAAAGTTGACTTTTTGGTCAGAGATTGACTTATTGGATCAATAATTGGTCATTAATTCAAAAATTGACTATTTTGACCAAAATTGACATTTTGATCAAAAGTTGATCTATTATGCGATTGTCATTGGATCGAAGAATTGATCATTTTGACCATAGTTGAGTTTTTGGTGAAAAGTCGACCTGTCAGGTTAATGGGTTAGTCATTGAGGCAAGGATTCACAATTTCGACCAAAGTTGACTTTTTGGTCGAGATCGGCTTATGAGGTCAATAATTGATCATTAGGTCGAAAATTGACTATTTTGACCAAAATTGACATTTTGGTCAAAAGTTTACCTATTGGGTCAATGGGTGGTCAATAAGTGAAAAATTGACTATTTTGACCAATGTTGACTTTTTGGTCAGAGATTGACTTATTGGGTCAATAATTGGTCATTAATTTAAAAATTGACTATTTTGACAAAAATTGACATTTTTGGTCAAAAGTTGACCTATTAGGCCAATTGGTCATTGGGTCAAGAATTGAACATTTTGACCATAGTTGAGTTTTTGGTCAAAAGTTGACCTATTAGGTTAATGGGTTAGCCATTAGGGCAAGGATTGACCATTTTGACCAAAGTTGTCTTTTTGGTCAGAGATTGGCTTAAAGGGTCAATATTGTTCATTAGGTCAAAAATTGACTATTTTGACCAAAATTGACTTTTTGTTCAAAAGTTGACCTATTGGGTCAATGATTGGTCAATAAGTGAAAAATTTACTATTTTGACCAAAATTAACTTTTTGGTCAAAAGTAGAAGTATTTGGTCAATGTGTTTGTCATTGGGTCAAAGATTGACCATTTGACCAAATTTGACTTTTTGGTCAGAGATTAACTTATTGGGTCAATATTGGTAATTAGGTCAAAATTTGACTATTTTGACCAAAATTGATTTTTTAGTCAAAACTTAACCGATTGGGTCAACGAAGTGGTCATTGGGTCAGAAATTGACTATTTTAACCAAAGATGACTTTTTGGTCAAAGGTAGACCTATTTTGACCAAAATTAAATTTTTGGTTAAAAGTTAACCCATTGGGTGAACGGGGTGGTCATTGGGTTAGAAATTGACCATTTTGACAAAAGTTGTCTTTTTGGTCAAAAGTTGACCTATTTGGTCATTGAGTGGGTAATTGGGTCAAAAATTGACCATCTTGACCAAAGATGACTTTTTGGTCAAAAGGTTACCTATTGGGTCAATGGGTTGATCATTGGGTCAAAAATTGACCATTTTGACCAAAGTTGACTTTTTAGTCAAAAGTTGACCTATTGGGTCAATGGGTGGTCATTTGTTTAAAAATTACCTATTTTGACTCAAAAGTTGACTTATTGGGTCATTGGGTTTATCATTTGGCCAAGGATCGACTATTTCGAATTCGAAGTTGACTTTTTGGTCATAGATTGACTTATTTGGTCAAATAATTGACTCATTTTGGACCAGTAAGTCTAGACCTTTTTGGTCGAAGTTGACATATTGTCGGTCAATGAGTTGAGTAATTTGGTTAAGAATCGACCATTTTGACCAAAAATGATTTTTAGTCAAAAGTTGACCTTTTGGGTCAATGGGTAAAAAATTGACCATTTTGACCAAAGTTGACTTTTTGCTCAAAAGTTGACATATTTGGTCAATAGGTGGTCACTAGATCAAAAATTGACTATTTTTACCAAATTTGACTTTTTGGTCAAAAGTAGACCTATGGGATCAAAGGTTTTGTCATTGGGTCAAGGATTGACCATTTTGACCAAAGTTACCTTTTTGGTCAGAGAATGACTTATTGGGTCAATAATTGGTCATTAGGTCAAAAATTGGTTATTTTGACCAAAATTAATTTTTTTTTTAGAAGTTGACCCATTGGGTCAATGGTGTGGTCATTGGGTCAGAAATTGACCATTTGACCAAAGTTAACTTTTTGGTCAAAAGATGACCTATTTGGTAAATGAGTTGGCAATTGGGTCAAGAATTGACTATTTTGACCAAAATTGACTTTTTGGTCAAAAGTTGAACTATTGGGTCAATGGGTTGGTTGTTAGGTCAAGGATTGACCATTTTGACCAAAGTTGACTTTTTGTTCAAAAGTTGACCTATTGGGTCAATGGGTTATTCATTGGGTCAAGGATTGGCCATTTTGACCAAAGTTGACTTTTTGGTCAGAGATTGACTTATTAGGTAAATAATTGGTCATTATGTCAAAAATTGATTATTTTGACCAAAATTAAATATTTTCTCATGAGTTGACCCATTTGTTGAATGGGTGGTCATTGGTCGAACTTCACCATTTTGATCAAAGTTGACTTTTTGGTCAAAAGTCGACTTATTCGTCAATGAGTTGGTAATTGGGTCAAGAATTGACCATTTTGATCGAAGATGACTTCTTTATCAAAAGTTGATCTATTAGGTCATTGGGTTAGTCATTCGTCAAAATTGACTATTTTGACCAAAATTGACTTTTTGGTCAAAAGTTGACCTATTATGTCAATGGGTTGGTCATTGGGTCAAGGATTGACCATTTTGACCAAAGTTGACTTTTTGGTCAGAGATTGACTTAGTGGGTCAATAATTGGTCATTAGGTCAAAAATTGACTATTTTGAACAAAATTGAATTTTTGGTCAAAAATTAACCCATCCGGTCAACAGGGTGGTCACTAGGTCAGAAATTGACCATTTTGACCAAGTTTACTTTTTGGTCAAATGTTGACCTATTTGGTCAAAAAATTGGTAATTGGGTCAAAAATTGACCATTTTGACCAAAGATGACTTTTTGGTCAAAAGTTGACCTATTTGATCAATAAGTTGGTAATTGAGTTAAGAATTGACCATTTTGACCAAAGATGACTTTTTAGTCAAAAGTTTACCTATTGGGTCAATGGGTTGGTCATTGGGTCAAAAATTGACCATTTTGACTAAAGTTGACTTTTCGGTCAAACGTTGACCTATCGGGTCAATGGGTGATCATTAGGTTAAAAATTGACTATTTTGACCAAAATTGACAGTTTTGACCAAAATTGTCTTTTCGGTCAAAAGTTAACATGTTGGGTCAATGGGTTTGTCATTGGGTCAAGGATTGACCATTTTGACCAAAGTTGAATTTTTGGTCAGAGATTAACTTATTGGATCAATAATTGGTCATTAATTCAAAAATTGACTATTTTGACCAAAATTGACATTTTTGGTCAAAAGTTGACCTATTAGGCCAATTGGTCATTGGGTCAAGAATTGATCATTTTGACCATAGTTGAGTTTTTGGTGAAAAGTTGACCTATTGGGTTAATGGGTTGGTCATTGGGGCAAGGATTCACAATTTTGACAAAAGTTGACTTTTTGGTCAGAGATTGGCTTATAGGGTCAATAATTGTTCATTAGGTCGAAAATTGACTATTTTGACCAAAATTGACATTTTGGTCAAAAGTTTACCTATTAGGTCAATGGGTAGTCAATAAGTGAAAAATGGACTATTTTGACCAATGTTGACTTTTTGGTCGAGATTGACTTATTAGATCGATAATTGGTCATTAATTTAAAAATTGACTATTTTGACAAAAATTGACATTTTTGGTCAAAAGTTGACCTATTAGGCCAATTGGTCATTGGGTCAAGAACTGGTCATTGGGTCAAGAATTGATCATTTTGACCATAGTTGAGTTTTTGGTCAAAAGTTGACCTATTAGGTTAATGGGTTAGTCATTAGGGCAAGGATTGACCATTTTGACCAAAGGTGTCTTTTTGGTCAGAGATTGGCTTACAGGGTCAATATTGTTCATTAGGTCAAAAATTGACTATTTTGACCAAAATTGACTTTTTGTTCAAAAGTTGACCAATTGGGTCAATGGGTGGTCAATAAGTGAAAAATTTATAATTTTGACCAAAATTAACTTTTTGGTCAAAAGTAGAAGTATTTGGTCAATGTGTTTGTCATTGGGTCAAAGAATGACCATTTGACCAAATTTGACTTTTTGGTCAGAGATTAACTTATTGGGTCAATATTGGTAATTAGGTCAAAATTTGACTATTTTGACCAAAATTGATTTTTTAGTCAAAACTTAACCTGATTAGTCAACGAAGTGGTCATTAGGTCGAAATTGATCTATTTTAACCAAAGATGACTTTTTGGTCAAAGGTAGACCTATTTTGACCAAAATTAAATTTTTGGTTAAAAGTTAACCCATTGGGTGAACGGGGTGGTCATTAGGTTAGAAATGACCATTTTGACAAAAGTTGTCTTTTTGGTCAAAAGTTGACCTATTTGGTCATTGAGTGGGTAATTGGGTCAAAAATTGACCATCTTGACCAAAGATGACTTTTTGGTCAAAAGGTTACCTATTGCGTCAATGGGTTGATCATTGGGTAAAAAATTGACCATTTTGACCAAAGTTGACTTTTTAGTCAAAAGTTGACCTAATGGGTCAATGGGTGATCATTTGTTTAAAATTGCTTATTTTGACCAAAATTTGACCTATTGGGTCATTGGGTTTATCATTTGGCCAAGGATTGACTATTTTGACCAAAGTTGACTTTTTGGTCATAGATTGACTTATTTGGTCATTAATTCAAAAATTGACTATTTTGGTCATTAGGTCGAAAATTGACTATTTTGACCAAAGTAAAATTTTTTGTCAAAAGTTGACCCATTGGGTCAACAGAGTGGTCATATGTCAGAAATTGACCTTTTTGACTGAAGTTGACTTTTTGGTCAAAAGTTGACCTATTTGGTCAGTGAGTTGGTAATTGGGTCAAGAATTGACCATTTTGACCAAAGATGATTTTTTGGTCAAAAGCTAATATATTGGGATAATGAGCTGCTCACTGGGTTTAAAATTAACCATTTTGGCCAACATTGACTTTTTGGTCAAAAGTTGACCCAAAGGGTCAATGGGTGGTCATTCAGTCCAAAATTGACTATTTTGACCAAAATTGACTATTTGGTCAAAAGTTGACCTATTGGATCAATGGGTTTGTCATTGGGTTAAGAATTGACCATTTTGACCAAAGTTTAGGTTAGAGATTGACTTATTGGGTCAATAATTGGTCAATAGGTCAAAAATTGATTATTTTAAGCAAAATTAATTTTTTGTCAAAAGTTGACCTTTTAGGTAAAAAATTGACCATTTTGACAAAAGTTGACTTGTTGGTCAAAAGTTGACCTATTTGGTCAATGAGTTGGAATTTGGGTTAAGAATTGACCAAGTTGACCGAAGATGACTTTTTGGTTAAAAGTTGATCTATTGGGTCAATGGGTTGGTCATTGGGTTGGTCAATGGGTTGGTCAATGGGTTGGTCAATGGGTTGGTCGTTGGGTCAAGGATTGACCATTTTGACCAAAGTTGACTTTTTGTTCAAAAGTTGACCTATTGGGTCAATGGGTTATTCATTGGGTCAAGGATTGGCCATTTTGACCAAAGTTGACTTTTTGGTAGAGATTGACTTATTAGGTAAATAATTGGTCATTAGGTCAAAAATTGATTATTTTGACCAAAATTAAATTTTTTCTCAAAAGTTGACCCATTTGTTCAATGGGGTGGTCATTGGGTCAGAAATTCACCATTTTGATCAAAGTTGACTTTTTGGTCAAAAGTTGACTTATTTGGTCAATGAGTTGGTAATTGGGTCAAGAATTGACCATTTTGACCGAAGATGACTTCTTTGTCAAAAGTTGATCTATTGGGTCATTGGGTTGGTCATTGCGTCAAAAATTGACTATTTTTGCCAAAATTGACTTTTTGGTCAAAAGTTGACCTATTGTGTCAATGGGTTGGTCATTGGGTCAAGGATTGACCATTTTGACCAAAGTTGACTTTTTGGTCAGAGATTGACTTAGTGGATCAATAATTGGTCATTAGGTCAAAAATTGACTACTTTGAACAAAATTGAATTTTCGGTCAAAATTAACCCATCCAGTCAACGGGTGGTCACTAGGTCGAAATCGACCATTTTGACCAAGTTTACTTTTTGGTCAAATGTTGACCTATTTGGTCAAAAAGTTGGTAATTGGGTCAAAAATTGACCATTTTGACCAAAGATGACTTTTTGGTCAAAAGTTTACCTATTTGATCAATAAGTTGGTAATTGGGTCAAGAATTGACCATTTTGACCAAAGATGACTTTTTAGTCAAAAGTTTACCTATTGGGTCAATGGGTTGGTCATTGGGTCAAAAATTGACCATTTTGACTAAAGTTGACTTTTTGGTCAAAAGTTGACCTATTGGGTCAATGGGTGATCATTAGGTTAAAAATTGACTATTTTGACCAAAATTGACTATTTTGACCAAAATTGACTATTTTGACCAAAAGTTAGCATGTTGGGTCAAGGGGTTTGTCATTGGGTCAAGGATTGACCATTTTGACCAAAGTTGAATTTTTTGTCAGAGATTAACTTATTAGATCAATAATTGGTCATTAATTCAAAAATTGACTATTTTTGACCAAAATTGGCGTTTTTGGTCAAAAGTTGACCTATTAGGCCAATTGGTCATTGGGTCAAGAATTGATCATTTTGACCATAGTTGAGTTTTTGGTGAAAAGTTGACCTATTGGGTTAATGGGTTGGTCATTAGGGCAAGGATTCACAATTTTGACCAAAGTTGACTTTTTGGTCAGAGATTGGCTTATAGGGTCAATAATTGTTCATTAGGTCGAAAATTGACTATTTTGACCAAAATTGACATTTTGGTCAAAAGTTTACCTATTGGGTCAATGGGTGGTCAATAAGTGAAAAATTGACTATTTTTACCAATGTTGACTTTTTGGTCAGAGATTGACTTATTGGGTCAATAATTGGTCATTAATTTAAAAATTGACTATTTTGACAAAAATTGACATTTTTGGTCAAAAATTGACATATTAGGCCAATTGGTCATTGGGTCAAGAATTGATCATTTTGACCATAGTTGAGTTTTTGGTCAAAATTTGACCTATTAGGTTAATGGGTTAGTCATTAGGGCAAGGATTGACCATTTTGACCAAAGTTGTCTTTTTGGTCAAAGATTGGCTTACAGGGTCAATATTGTTCATTAGGTCAAAAATTGACTATTTTGACCAAAATTGACTTTTTGTTCAAAAGTTGAGCAATTGGGTCAATGGGTGGTCAATAAGTGAAAAATTTACTATTTTGACGAAAATTAACTTTTTGGTCAAAAGTAGAAGTATTTGGTCAATGTGTTTGTCATTGGGTCAAAGATTGACCATTTGACTGAATTTGACTTTTGTTCAAAAGTTGACTAATCGGGTCAATGGGTGGTCGATAAGTGAAAAATTTTTATTTTGACCAAAATTAACTTTTGGTCAGAAGTAGAAGTATTTGGTCCATGTGTTTGTTATTGGGTCAAAGATTGACCATTTGACCAAATTTGACTTTTTGGTCAGAGATTAACTTATTGGGTCAATATTGGTAAATAGGTCAAAATTTGACTATTTTGACCAAAATTGCTTTTTTAGTCAAAACTTAACCGATTGGGTCAACGAAGTGGTCATTGGGTCAGAAATTGACTATTTTAACCAAAGATGACTTTTTGGTCAAAGGTAGACTCTATTTCTGACCAAAATTAAATTTTTGGTTAAAAGTTAACCCATTGGGTGAACGGAGTGGTCATTGGGTTAGAAATTGACCATTTTGACAAAAGTTGTCTTTTTGGTCAAAAGTTGACATATTTGGTCATTGAGTGGGTAATTGGGTAAAAAATTGACCATCTTGACCAAAGACGACTTTTTGGTCAAAAGGTTACCTATTGGGTCAATGGGTTGATCATTGGGTAAAAAATTGACCATTTTGACCAAAGTTGACTTTTTAGTCAAAAGTTGACCTATTGGGTCAATGGGTGGTCATTTGTTTAAAAATTGCCTATTTTGACCAAAAGTTGACCTATTGGGTCATTGGGTTTATCATTTGGCCAAGGATTGACTATTTTGACCAAAGTTGACTTTTTGGTCATAGATTGACTTATTTGGTCAATAATTGGTCATTAATTCAAAAATTGACTATTTTGGTCATTAGGTCGAAAATTGACTATTTTGACCAAAGTAAAATTTTTGGTCAAAAGTTGACCCATTGGGTCAACAGAGTGGTCATATGTCAGAAATTGACCTTTTTGACCGAAGTTGACTTTTTGGTCAAAAGTTGACCTATTTGGTCAGTGAGTTGGTAATTGGGTCAAGAATTGACCATTTTGACCAAAGATGATTTTTTGGTCAAAAGTTGATATATTGGGATAATGAGTTGGTCACTGGGTTTAAAATTAACCATTTTGGCCAACATTGACTTTTTGGTCAAAAGTTGACCCAAAGGGTCAATGGGTGGTCATTCAGTCCAAAATTGACTATTTTGACCAAAATTGACTATTTGGTCAAAAGTTGACCTATTGAATCAATGGGTTTGTCATTGGGTTAAGAATTGACCATTTTGACCAAAGTTTAGGTTAGAGATTGACTTATTGGGTCAATAATTGGTCAATAGGTCAAAAATTGATTATTTTAAGCAAAATTAATTTTTTTGTCAAAAGTTGACCCTTTGGGTAAAAAATTGACCATTTTGACAAAAGTTGACTTGTTGGTCAAAAGTTGACCTATTTGGTCAATGAGTTGGTATTTGGGTTAAGAATTGACCAAGTTGACCGAAGATGACTTTTTGGTTAAAAGTTGATCTATTGGGTCAATGGGTTGGTCATTGGGTCAAAAATTGACCATTTTGACCAAAGTTGACTTTTTCGTCAAAAGTTGACCTATTGGGTAAATGGGTGGTCATTAGGTAAAAAATTGATTATTTTGACCAAAATTGACTTTTTTGTCAAAAGTTGGTCAATGGGTTGCCATTGGGTCAAGGATTGACCATTATGATCAAAGTTGATTTTTTGGTCAAAAGTTGACCTATTAGGTCAATGGGTTGTTCATTGGGTCAAGGATTGACCTTTTTGACCAAAGTCGGCTTTTTGGTTAGAGATTGACTTAATGGGTCAATAACTGGTCATTAGGTCAAAAATTGATTATTTTGACAAAAATTAATTTTTTGGTCAAAAGTTGACCCATTGGATCAACGGGGAGGTCATTGGGTCAGAAATTGACCATTTTGAGCAAGTTGATTTTTAGGTCAAAAGTTGACATAGTTGGTCAATGAGTTGGTAATTGGGTCAAGAATTGATCATTTTGACCGAAGATGACTTTTTTGTCAAACGTTGATCTATTAGGTCAATGGGTTAGTCTTTAGGTAAAAAATTGACCTTTTTGTCCAAAGTTGACTTTTTGGTCAAAAGTTGACCTATTTGGTCAATTGGTGGTCATTAGGTCAAAAATTGAGTATTTTGACCAAAATTGACTTTTTGGTCAAAAGTTGACATATTGGGTCAATGGGTTGTCATTGGGTCAAGGATTGACCATTTTGACCAAAGTTGACTTTTTGGTCGGAGATTGACTAATTGGGTCAATATTTGGTCATTGGTAAAAAATTTACTATTTTGACCAAGATTGAGTTTTTGGTTAAAATTTAACCCATTGGGTCAACGGGGATGTCATTGGGTCAGAAATTGACAATTTTTACCAAAGTTGACTTTTTGGTCAAAAGTTGACCTATTGGTCAATGGGTGATCATTAAGTCAAAATTGGCAATTTTGACTAAAATTCATATTTTGGTCAAATGTTGACTTATTGGGTCAATGGATTTGTCATTAGGTCAAGGATTAACCATTTAACCAAAGTTATTTTTTTGGTCAGAGATTACCTTATTGGGTCAATAATTAGTCATTTATTCAAAAATTGACTATTTTGAGCAAAATGCTTTTTTGGTCAAAAGTTGACCTATTAGGCAAATGGGTTGGTCATTGGGTCAAGGATTGAGCATTTTTACAAAAGTTGACTTATTAGTCAAAAGTTGACATATTGGGTCAATGGGTTGGTCATTAGGTCAAGGATTGACCATTTTGACCAAAGTTGACTTTTTGGTCAGAGAATGGCTTGCTCTGTCAATAATTGGTCATTAGGTCAAAAATTGACTATTTTGACCAAAATTGACTTTTTGGTAAAAAGTTGACCTATTGGGTCAATGGGTTGGTCATTGGGTCAGAAATTGACCATTTTGATAAAAGTTGACTTTTTGGTCAATAGTTGACTTTATGGGTCATTGGGTCAAAGATTAAGCATTTTGACCATAGTTGAATTTTAGGTCAAAAGTTGACCTATTGGGTCAATGGGTTGGTCATTGGGCCAAGGATTGACCAATTTGACCAAAGTTGACTTTTTGGTCAGAGATTGACTTATTGGGTCAATAATTGGTCATTAGGTCAAAAATTGACCATTTTGACCAAAGTTGACTTTTTGGTCAAAAGTTGACATATTGTGTCAATATGGTGGTCATTAGGTAAAAAATTGACTATATTGACCAAAATTAATTTTTTGGTCTAAAGTTGACCTATTGTGTCAATGGGTTGGTCATTGGGTCAAAGATTGACTATTTTGACTAAAGTTCACTTTTTGGTTAAAAGTTGACCTATTGGCTCAATGGGTTGTTCATTGGATCAAGGATTGACCATATTGACCACAGTTGACCTTTTGGTCAGAGATTGACTTATTGGGTCAATAATTGGTCATTATGTCAAAAATTGACTATTTTGGTCAAAAGTTGACCTATTGGGTTTATAGGTTGGTCATTGGGTCAAGGATTAACATTTTTGACCAAAGTTGACTTTTTGGTCAAAAGTTGACCTATTGGGTTTATGGCATTTCATTGGGTCAGAAATTGTCCATTTTAACCAAAGTTGACTTATTCGTCAAAAGTTGACCTATTGGGTCAATGGGTTTGTAATTGGGTCAAGGATTGGCCATTTTGATCAAAATTGACCTTTAGGTCAGAGATTGACTTATTGGGTCAATAATTGGTCATTTGGTTAAAAATTGACTATTTTGATCAAAATTGAATTTTTCGTCAAAAGTTAACCCATTGGGTCAACGGAGTGATCATTGGGTTAGAAATTGACCATTTTGAGTAAAGATGACTTTTTGGTCAAATGTTGACCTATTTTGAGCAAATTTAAATTTTTGGTCAAAAGTTCACCCATTAGGTCAACGTGGTGGTCATTGGGTTAGAAATTGACCATTTTGACAAAAGTTGACTTTTTGGTCAAAAGTTGACCTATTTGGTCAATGAGTTGGTAATTGGGTCAAGATTTGACCATTTTGAATAAAGATGACTTTTTGGACAAAAGTTAACCAATTGGGTTAGTGGGTTGGTCATTGGGTCAAAAATTGACCATTTTGACTAAAGTTGACTTTCTGGTCAAAAGTTGACCTATTGTGTCAATGGGTGGTCTTTAGGTCAAAAATTGACTATTTTGACCAAAATTGACTTTTTGGTTAAATGTTGACCTATTGGATCAATGGGTTCGTCATTGGGTTAAGGAGTGACCATTTTGACCAAAGTTGATTTTTTGGTCAGAGATTGACTTATTGGGTCAATAATTGGTCATTAATTCAAAAATTGACTATTTTGACCAAAATTGAATTTTTGTTCAAAAGTTGACCCATTGGGTCAACGGGTGGTCATCGGGTCATAAATTGACCATTTTGACCAAAGTTACTTTTTTGGTTAAAAGTCGACCTATTTGGTCAATGAGTTGGTAATTAGGTCAAGAATTGACCCTTTTGACCAAAGATAACTTTTTGGTCAAAAGTTGATCTATTGGGTCAATGGATTGGTCATTGGGTCAAAAATTGACCATTTTGATCAAAGTTGACTTTTAGGTCAAAAATTGACCTATTGGTTCAATGGGTGGTCATTCAGTTAAAAGTTGATTATTTTGACCAAAATTGACTATTTGGTCAAAAGTTGACTATTGAGTCAATGGGTTTGTCTTTTGACCATTTTGACCAAAGATGACTTTTTGGTCAGAGAATGACTTATTAGGTCAATAATTGGTCAGGAGGTCAAAAATTGACTATTTTGACCAAAATTAAATTTTTGGTCAAAAGTTAACCCATTTGGTGAACGGGTTGGTCTTTGGGTCAAACATTGATCATTTTGACGAAAGTTGACTTTTTTGTCAATGAGTTGGTAATTTGGTCCAGAATTGACCATATTGAACAAAGATGACTTTTTGATCAAAAGTTGACCTATTGGGTCAATGGGTTGTCATTAGGGCAGAAATTAACCATTTTAACCAAAGTTGAATTTTTGGTCAAAAGTTGACCTATTGGGTCAATGGGTGGTCATTAAATCAAAAATTGATTATTTTGAATAAACATAACTATTTGGTCAAAAGTTAATCTATTGGGTCAATAGGTTTGTCATTGGGTAAAGGATTTACCATTTTGACCAAAGTTGTCATTTTGGTCAGAGATTGACTTATTGGGTTAATAATTGGCCATTATTTCAAAATTGACTATTTTGACCAAAATTGACATTTTGGTCAAAAGTTAACCAATTAGGCCAACAGGTTGGTCATTGGATCAGGGATTGATCTTTTTGACCAAAGTTGACTTTTTGGTCAAAAGTTGACCTATTGAGTCAATGGGTTGGTCATTGGGTCAAGGATTGACCATTTTGACCAAAGTTGATTTTTTGGTAAGAGATTGGCTTACTGGGTCAATAATTGGTCATTAGGTAAAAGATTGACTATTTTGACCAAAATTGATTGTTTGGCCAAAAGTTGACCTATTGGGTTAATGGGTTGGTCATTGGGTCAAGGATTGACCATTTTGACTAAAGTTGACTTTTTGGTCAAAAGTTGACCTATTAGATCAATGAGTTGGTCATTGGGTCAAGGATTTGACCATTTTGACCATAGTTAACTTTTTGGTCAAAACTTGACCGATTGGGTCAATGGGTTGGTCATATGGTCAAGGAATGTCCATTTTGACCAAAGTTGACTTTTTGGTCAGGATTGACTTATTGGGTCTATGTTGGTCATTAGGTCAAAACTTGACTATTTTGATCAAAATTGAATTTTTGGTCAAAAGTTGGCCCGTTGAGTCAATGAGGTGGTCATTGTGTCAGAAATTGACCATTTTGACCGAAGTTGATGTTTTGGTCAAAAGTTGACATAATGGGACATTGGGGTGGTCATTAGGTAAAAAATTAACTATATTAATCAAAATTAACTTTTTAGTCAAAAGTTGACCTATTGTGTCAATGGGTTGGTCATTGGGTCAAGGATTGACTATTTTAACTAAAGTTCACTTTTGGTCAAAAGTTGACCTATTGGGTCAATGGTTTGGTCATTGGGTCAAGGATTGACCATATTGACCAAAGTTGACCTTTTGGTCAGAGATTGACTTATTAGGTCAATAATTGGTCATTAAGTAAAATATTGATTATTTTGACCCAAATTAAATTTTTGGTCAAAAGGTGACCCTCTGGGTTAACGGGGTGGTCATTAGGTCAGAAATTGACAATTTTGACCAAAGTTGACTGTTTGGTCAAATGTTGACCTATTTGGTCAATAGTTGACCTATTTGGTTAATGAGTTGGTAATTGGGTCAAGAATTGACCATTTTGACTGAAGATGACTTGTGGGTCAAAAGTTGATTTATTAGGTCATTGGGTCAGAAATTGACCATTTTGACAAAAGTTAATTTTTGGTTAAAGTTGACCGAATGGGTCAATGGGTTGGTCATTGGGTTAAGGTTTGACCATTTTGACCAAAGTTGACTTCTTGGTCAGAGATTGGCTTACAGGGTCAATAATTGGTCATTAGGTCAAAATCGACTATTTTGACCAAAATTTACTTTTTGGTCAAAGGTTAACCCATTGGGTCAATGAGTGGTCATTAAGTCAAAAATTGACTATTTTGACCAAAATTAACTTTTTGGTCAAAAGTTGACCTAATGGGTCAATGGGTTTGTCAATGGGTCAAGGGTTAACCATTTTGACCAAAGTTGACTATTTGGTCATAGATTAACTTATTGGGTCAAAAATTGGTGATTAGGTTAAAAATTAACTATTTTTACAAAATTGAATTTTTGGTCAAAAGTTAACCCATTGGGTTAACAGGGTGGTCATTGAGTCATAAATTGATCATTTTGACCAAAGATGACTTTTTGGTCAAACGTTAACCTATTTTGACTAAAATTGAATTTTTGGTCAAAAGT
The DNA here is from genome assembly GCA_022702705.1 of Papilionanthe hookeriana x Papilionanthe teres. Lineage (NCBI taxonomy): Eukaryota > Viridiplantae > Streptophyta > Magnoliopsida > Asparagales > Orchidaceae > Papilionanthe > Papilionanthe hookeriana x Papilionanthe teres. Next base: position 55,164,333 of record CM040436.1, read on the forward strand.
TAACACTTTGGGTAAAAATTTGACTTTTTGTTCATTAGGTCAAGGATTTACCATTTTAACAAAAGTTGACTTTTTGATCAAAAGTTGACATATTGGGTCAATGGGTTTGTCATTGGGTCAAGAATCGACCATTATGACTAAAGTTGACTTTTGGTCAAAGATTCACTTATTGGGTCAATAATTCATCATTATGTCAAAAATTGACTATTTTGACCCAAATTGACTTTTTGTTCAAAAGTTGACTTATTGGGTCATTGCGTTGTTCATTAGGTCAAAATTGACCATTTTGACAAAAGTAAACTTTTTGGTCAAAGGTTGACTTATTGGTCTAAAATTTACTTATTGGGTCAATGGATTGGTCATTTGGTCAAAAATTGACCATTTTGACCAAAGTTGACTCTTTGGTCAAAAGTTGACCAATGTTGTCAATGGGTGGTCATTAGGTCAAAATTTGACTATTTTGAGCAAAATTGACTTTTGATCAAAAGTCGACCTATTGGGTCAATGGGTTTGTCATCGGGTCAAGGATTGATCATTTTCGACCAAAGTTGATTTTTCGGTCGAGATCGACTTATTAGGACAATAATCGCTCATTCGATCATAAATCGATTATTTTTACCAAAATTAAAATATTGGGCATAAGTTTATCCATTGGGTCAACAGGGAGGTCATTGGGTCAGAAAATGACCATTTTAACCAAAGTAGACTTTTTGGTCAAAAGTTGACATATTTGGTCGATGAGTTGGTAATTGGGTCAAGAATTGACCATTTTGACAAAAGTTGACTTTTAGGTTAAAAGTTGATCTATTGGGTCAATGGGTTGGTCTTTGAGTTAAAAATTGATCATTTTGACCAAAGATGAATTTTTGGTAAAAAGTTGACCTATTAGGTCAATGGGTGGTCATTATGTCAAAAATTGACTATTTTGACCATAATTGACTTTTTGGACAAAAGTTGACCTATTGGGTCAATGAGTTATTCATCGGGTCAACGATCGACCATTTTGACCAAAGTCGACTTTTAGGTCGAGATCGACTTATCGGGTTAATAATTGATAATTAATTCAAAATCGACTATTTCGACCAAAATCGACTTTTTGGTCAAAAGTCGACCTATTAGGCCAATGAGTCGGTCATCGGGTCAAGGATTGATCATTTCGACCAAAGTCGATTTTTGGTCAAAAGTCGACCTATCGGGTCAATGGGTCAGTCATTGGGTCAAGGATTTACCATTTTGACCAAAGTCGACTTTTTGGTCGAGATTGGCTTACTAGGTCAATAATTGGTCATTAGGTCAAAATTTGACTATTTTGACCAAAATTGACTTTTTGGTCAAAAGTTGACCTATTGGGTCAATGGGTTGGTCATTGCGTCAAGGAATGCCATTTCGACCAAAGTTGTCTTTTTGGTCAAAAGTTGACCTATTTAGGTCAATGAGGCGGTCATTAGGTCAAAAATATACAATTTTGACCTAAGTTGACTTTTTGGTCAAAAGTCAACTATCAGGTCAACGTGTTGGTCTCTGGGTCAAGGATTAACCATTTTGGCCAAAGTCGACTTTTAAGCCAAATGTCGACAAATCGGGTCAATGGATTGGTCATTGGATCAAGGATTGGCCATTTTCACCAAAGTTGACATTTAGGTAATTATGTCAGAAATTGACCATTTTGGCCAAATCTGACTTTTTGGTCAAAAGTTAACCTTTTGGGTCAATGAGGTGGTCATTAGGTAAAAAATTGAAAATTTTGACCAAAATTAATTTTTTGGTCAAAAGTTGTCCTTTTGGGTCAATGAGTTTGTCATTGGGTCAAGGATTGACCATTTTAACCAAAGTTGTATTTTTGGTCAAAAGTTGACCTATCGGGTCAATGGGTTGGTCATTTTGCCAAGGATTGACCATTTTGACTAAAGTTGACTTTCTGGTCAAATGTTGACCTATTGGGTCAATGGGTTGGTCATTGATTCAGAAATTGACCATTTTGACCAAAGTTGACTTTTTGGTCAAAAGTTGACCTATTGGGTCAATGTGTTTGTCATTGGGTCAAGGATTGACTATTTTGACTAAAGTTGACTTTTTGGTCAGAGATTGACTTATTGGGTCAATAATTGGTCTTTAGGTCAAAAATTGACTATTTTGACTAAAATTGAATTTTTTTTGTAAGTTAACTCATTAGGTGAACGGGGTTGTGTTTGGGTCAAAAATTGACCTTTTTGACCAAAGATTACTTTTTGGTAAAAAGTTAACCTTTTTTGACCAAAATTGAATTTTTGGTTAAAAGTTAAACCAATTGGGTCAACAGAGTGGTCATTTGGTCAGAAATTGATCATTTTGACCAAAGTTAACTTTTTTGTTAAAAGTTGACCTATTTGGTTAATGAGTTGGTAATTGCGTCAATAATTGACCATTTTGACCAAAGATGACTTTTTGGTCAAAAGTTGACCTGTTAGGTCAAAGGGTCAGTCATTTGATCAAAAATCGACCATTTCGACCAAAGTCGACTTTTTGGTTAAAAGTTGACCTATTAGGTCAATGGGTGGTCATTAGGTCAAAAATTGACTATTTCGACCAAAATTGACTTTTTGGTCAAAAGTTGACATATTGGGTCATTGGGTTGGTCATTGTGTCAAAAATTGACAATTTTGACTAATGTTGATTTTTCGGTCAAAAGTTGACGTATTGGTTCAATATTGGCCATTAATTCAAAAACTGATGATTTTGGTCATTAGGTCAAAAATTAATTATTTTGACCAACAATAAATTTTTGGTCAAAAGTTGACCCATTGGGTCAACAGGTTGGTCATTGGGTCAGAAATTGACCATTTTGACCAAAGTTGACTTTTTGGTCAAAAGTTAACCTATTTGGTCAATGAATTGGTAATTGGGTCAAGAATTGACCATTTTGAACGAAGTTGACTTTTTTGTCAAAAGTTGATCTATTAGGTCAATGGGTTGGTCATTCGGTGAAAAATTGACGATTTTGACCAAAATTGACTTTTTGGTCAAAAGTTGACATATTTGGTCAATGGGTTTGTCATTGGGTTAAGGATTGAACATTTTGACTAAAGTTAACTTTTTGGTCAGAGATTGACTTATTGGGTCAATAATTGGTTATTAATTCAGAAATTGACTATTTTGACCAAAATTAAATTTTTTGTCAAAAGTTGAGCTATTAGGCCAATGGGTTGGTCATTGGGTCAAGGATTGATCATTTTGACCAAAGTTGACTTTTTGGTCAAAAGTTGACCTATTGGGTCAATCGGTTGGTCATTGGGTCAAGGATTGACCATTTTAAACAAAGTTGACTTTTTGGTCAGAGATTGGCTTACTAGGTAAATAATTGGTCATTAGGTCAAAAATTAACTATTTTGACCAAAATTGACTTTTTGGTTAAAAGTTGTCCTATTGGGTCAATGGGTGGTCATTAAGTCAAAAAATGACTTGTTTTACCAAAATTGACTTTTTAGTCAAAAGTTGACCTATTGGGTCAATGGGTTTGTCATGGGGTCAAGGATTGACTATTTTGACCAAAGTTGACTTTTTGGTCAGAGATTAACTTTATGGGTCAATAATTGGTCATTAGGTCAAAAATTGACTATTTTGACTAAAATTGAATTTTTGGTCAAAGTTAACCCTTGGGTCGACATGCTTGTCATTGGGTCAGAAATTGACCATTTTGACCAAAGATGACTTTTTGGTAAAAAGTTGATCTTCTTGACCAAAAATTGAATTTTTGGTTAAAAGTTAACCCATTGGGTCAACGGCGTGGTCATTGGGTCAGAAATTGACCATTTTGTTCAACGATGACTTTTTGGTCAAAAGTTGACCTATTAGGTCAATGGGTTGGTCATTTGGTCAAAATTGACCATTTTGACCAAAGTTGACCTATTGGTTAAAAGTTGACCTATTGGGTCAATGGGTGGTCATTTGGTTAAAAATTAACTATTTTGACTAAAATTGAAGTTTTGGTCAAAACTTGACCTATTGGGTTATTGGGTTGGTCATTGTGTCAAAAATTGACCATTTTGACCAAAGTTGACTTTTTGGTCAAAAGTTGACGTATTTGTTCAATAATTGGTCCTTAATTCAAAAATTGACGATTTTGGTCATTAGGTCAAAAATTAAATATTTTGACCAACATTAAATTTTTGGTCAAAAGTTGACCCATTGGGTCAACAGGTTCGTCATTTGGTCGGAAATTTACCATTTTGACCAAAGTTGACTTTTTGGCTAAAAGTTGACCTATTTGGTCAATGAGTTGGTAATTGGGTCAAGAATTGACCATGTTGACCAAAGATGACTTTTTCGTCAAAAGTTGATCTATTGGGTCAATGGGTTGGTCATTGAGTCAAAAATTGATCATTTTGACCAAAGTTGACTTTTTGGTCAAAAGTTGACGTATTGGGTGAATTAGTGGTCATTCAGTCAAAATTTGATAATTTTGACCAAAATTGATTATTCGGTCAAAAGTTGACGTATTTGGTCAATGGGTTGGTTATTGGGTCAAGGTTTGACCATTTTGACCAAAGTTGACTTTTTGGTAAAAAGTTGACCTAGGGGTCAATGGGTTGGTTAATGGATCAGAAATTGACCATTTTGACCAAAGTTAACTATTTGGTCAAAAGTTGACCTATTGGGTCAATGGGTTAAAAATTAACCATTTTGACCAAAGTTGACTTTTTGGTCAGAGATTGGCCTACTGGGTCAATAATTGGTCATTAGGTAAAAAATTGACTATTTTGACCAAAATTAACTTTTCGGTCAAAAGTTTACCTATTGGGTCAATGGGTTGGTCATTTGGTCAAGGATTGGACCAAAGTTGACTTTTGTCAAAAGTTAACCTTGTTAGGTCAATAGCAGTTAGTCATCCGATCGATGATCGACCGTTTTGACCAAAGTCGACTTTTTGTCATAGATCGACTTATTGGGTCGATAATCGGTCATTAGATCAAAAATTGATTATTTTGACCAAAATTAAATTTTTGGTCAAAAGTCGATCTTATCGGATCAACTAGGTGATTATCGGGTAAGAAATTGACCATTTTGACTAAAGTTGACTTTTTGGTCAAAAGTCGACACTATTTGGTCAATGAGTTGGTAATTAGGTTAAGAATCGACCATTTTGAACGAATTTGAATTTTTGGTCAAAAGTTGATCTATTAGTGCATCGGTCGGTCATTGGGTGAAAAATTGACCATTTTGACCAAACTTGACTTTTTGGTCAAAAGTTGACCTATGGGGTCAATGGGCGGTCATTAGATCAAAATTGACTATTTTGACCAAAATTGACTTTTTGGTCAAAAGTTGACTTATTGGAGGATTGACCATTTTGACAAAAGTTAACTTTTTGGTCAGGGATTGACTTATTGGGTCAATAATTCGTCATTAATTCAAAAATTGACTATTTTGACCAAAATTGACTTTTGGTCAAAAGTCGACCTATTAGGCCAATCGGTCGGTCATTGGGTCGCGGATTGATCATTTTGACAAAAGTTGACTTTTTAGTCAAAAGTTGACCTATTGGGTCAATCGGTTGGTCATTGGGTCAAGGATTGACCATTTTGACCAAAGTTAACATTTTGGTCAGAGATTGGCTTACTGGGTAAATAATTGGTCATTAGGTCAAAAATTAACGATTTTGACCAAAATTGATTTTTTGGTCAAAAGTTGACCTATTAGGCCAATGGGTAGTTATCAGGTCAAAAATTGACTATTTTGACCAAAATTGACTTCTTCGTCAAAAGTCGACTTATCAGGTTAATGGGTTTCGTCATTGGGTTAAGGATCGACCATTTCGACCAAAGTTGACTTTTTGGTCGAGATCGCCTTATTGGGTCAATAATTGGTCATTAATTTAAAAATTGACTATTTTGACCAAAATCGACTTTTAGTCAAAAGTTGACACTATTAGTGCCAATGGGTCAGTCATCTGGTCAAGAATTGATCATTTTGACCAAAGTTGACTTTTTGGTCAAAAGTTGACCTATCGGTCAATCGGTTAGGTCATTGCGTCAAGGATCGACCATTTTGAACAAAGTCGACTTTTTGGTCGAAGATTGCTCATCGGATAAATAATTGGTTATTAGGTAAAAAATCGATTATTTTGACCAAAATCGACTCTTTGGTCGAAAGTCGACTTATCGGGTCAATGGGTGGTCATTAAGTCAAAAATGACTATTTTGACCAAAATTGACTTTTTAGTCAAAAGTTGACCTATTGTGTCAATGGGTTTGTCATTGGGTCAAGTATTGACTATTTTGACCAAAGTTCACTTTTTGGTCAGAGATAGACTTTTTGGGTCAATAAGTGGTCATTAGGTCAAAAATTGTCTATTTTGATCAAAATTGAATTTTTGGTCAAAGTTAACCCATTAGGTCAATGGGGTTGTCATTGGGTCAGAAATTGACCATTTTGACCAAAGATGACTTTTTGGTAAAAAGTTGATCTATTTTGACTAAAAATTAAATTTTTGGTTAAAAGGTAACTCATTGGGTCATCGGGGTGATCATTAGGTCAGAAATTGGTCATTTTGTCCAAAAGTTGATTTTTTGGTCAAAAGTTCACCTATTTGGTCAATGACTTGGTAATTGGGTCAACAATTTACCATTTTGACCAAAGATGACTTTTTGGTCAAAAGTTGACCTATTAGGTCAATGGGTTGGTCATTTGGTCAAAAATTGACCATTTTGACCAAAGTTGACCTTTTGGTTAAAAGTTGACCTATTGGGTCAATGGGTGGTCATTTGGTAAAAAATTAACTATTTTGACCAAAATTGAATTTTTGGTCAAAAGTTGACCTATTGGGTTATTGGGTTGATCATTGTGTCAAAAATTTATCATTTTGACCAAAGTTGACTTTTTGGTCAAAAGTTGACGTATTGGTTTAATAATTGGTCATTAATTCAAAGATTGACGATTTTGGTCATTAGGTTAAAAATTAATTATTTTGACTAACATTAAATTTTTGGTCAAAAGTTGACCCATTGGGTCAACAGGTTGGTCATTTGGCCGGAAATTTACCATTTTGACCAAAGTTGACTTTTTGGTCAAAAGTTGACCTATTTGGTCAATGAGTTGGTAATTTGGTCAAGAATTGACCATGTTGACCAAAGATGACTTTTTCATCAAAAGTTGATCTATTGGGTCAATGGGTTGGTCATTGGGTCAAAAATTGATTATTTTGACCAAAGCTGACATTTTAGTCAAAAGTTGACCTATTGGGTCAATTAGTGGTCATTCTGTCAAAATTTATGCCTTTGACCAAAATTGATTATTTGGTCAAAAGTTGACGTATTTGGTCAATGTGTTGGTTATTGGGTCAAGGTTTGCCCATTTTGACCAAAGTTGACTTTTTGATAAAAAGTTAACCTACAGGGTTAATGGGTCGGAAATTGATCATTTTGACCAAAGCTGACCATTTGGTCAAAAGTTGACCTATTGGATCAATGGGTTTTTCATTGGGTCAAAAATTAACCATTTTGACCAAAGTTGACTTTTTGGTCAGAGATTGGCTTACTGGGTCAATAATTGGTCATTAGGTAAAAAATTGACTATTTTGACCAAAATTGACTTTTTGGTCAAAAGTTTACCTATTGGGTCAATGGGTTGGTCATTCGGTCAAGGAATGGACCAAAGTTGACTTTTTGGTCAAAAGTTGCCCTGTCAAGTCAATGGGTTAGTGATCGGGTCAAACATTTACCATTTTGATATAAGTTGACTTTTTGTCATAGATTGACTTATTGGGTCGATAATTGGTCATTAGGTCAAAAATTGATTATTTTGATAAAAATTAAATTTTTGGTCAAAAGTTGACCCATTGGGTCAACGGGTTAGTCATTGGGTAAGAAATTGACCATTTTGACCAAAGATGACTTTTTGATCAAAAGTTGACCTATTTAGTCAATGAGTTGGTAATTGGGTCAAGAATTGACCATTTTGAATGAAGTTGACTTTTTAGTTAAAAGTTGATCTATTGGGTCAATGGGTTGGTCATTGGGTGAAAAATTGACCATTTTGACCAAACTAGACTTTTTGATTAAAAGTTGACTCATTAGATCAATCGGTGGTCATTAGACCAAAATTGATCATTTTGACCAAAATTGACTTTTTGGTCAAAAGTTGACCTATTAGGTCAATGGGTTTGTTATTGGGTCAAGGTTTGACCATTTTGACAAAAGTTGACTTTTTGGTCAGGGATTGACTTATTGGGTCAATAATTCGTCAATAATTCAAAACTTAACTATTTTGACCAAAATTGACTTTTTGGTCAAAAGTTGACCTTTTAGGCCAATGGGTTGGTCATTGGGTCGGGGATTGATCATTTTGACAAAAGTTGACTTTTTGGTCGAAAGTTGACTATTGGGTCAATCAGTTAGTCATTGGGTCTAGGATTAAACATTTTGACCAAAGTTCACTTTTTGGTCAGAGATTGTCTTACTTGCTATATAATTGGTCATTAGGTCAAAAATTGACGATTTTGACCAAAACAAATTTTTTGATCAAAAGTTGACCTATTAGGTCAATGGGTGGTCATTAGGTCAAAAATTGACTATTTTGACCAAAATTGATTTCTTCGTCAAAAGTTAACCTATTGGGTCGATGGGTTTTTCTTGGGTTAAGGATTGACCATCTTGACCAAAGTTGTCTTTTTTGGTCAGAGATTGCCTTATTGGATCAATAATTGGTCATTAATTCAAAAATTGACTATTTTGACCAAAATTTACTTTTTGGTCAAAAGTTGACCTATTAGGCCAATGGGTTGGTCGTTGGTCAAGAATTGATCTTTTTGACCAAAGTTGACTTTTTGGTCAAAAGTTGACCTATTTGGGTCAACCGGTGGTTATTGCATCAAGGATTGACCATTTTGAACAAAGTTGACTTTTTGGTCAGAGATTGGCTTACTAGGTAAATAATTGGTCATTAGGTAAAAAATTGACTATTTTGACCGAAATTAACTTTTTGGTCAATAGTTGACCTATTAGATCGATGGGTGATCATTATGTCGAAAATGACTATTTTGACCAAAATTGACTTTTTAGTCGAAAGTTGACTATTGGATCGATGTGTTTGGCATTAGGTCAGGATTGACTATTTTGACCAAAGTTGACTTTTTGGTCGAGATTGACTTTTTAGGTCGATAATTGGTCATTAGGTCGAAATTTGACTATTTTGATCAAAATTGAATTTTTGGTCAAAGTTAACCGATTATGTGAACGGGGTTGTTATTGGGTCAGAAATTGACCATTTTGACCAAAGATGACTTTTTGGTAAAAAGTTGATCTATTTTGACAAAAAAAAATTGAATTTTTGGTTGAAAGTTAACTCATTGGGTCATCGGGGTGTTCATTGGGTCAGAAATTGGTCATTTTGTCCAAAAGTTGACTTTTTGGTTAAAAGTTCACCTATTTTGTCAATGACTTGGTAATTGGGTCAATAATTTACCATTTTGATCAAAGATGAGGTCAATGGGTTGGTAATTTGGAAAAAATTGACCATTTTGACCAAAGTTGACCTTTTGGTTAAAAGTTGACCTATTAGTTTTATGGGTGGTCATTTGGTCAAAAATTAACTTTTTTGACCAAAATTAAATTTTTGGTCAAAAGTTGACCTATTGGGTTATTGGGTTAGTCATTGTGTCGAAAATTGACCATTTTGACTAAAGTTGACTTTTTGGTCAAAAGTTGACGTATTGGTTCAATAATTGGTCATTAATTCAAAAATTGACGATTTTGGTCATTAGGTTAAAAATTTATTATTTTGACCAAAATTAAATTTTTGGTCAAAAGTTGACCTATTAGGTCAACAGGTTGGTCATTTGGTCGGAAATTTACCATTTTGACCAAAGATGACTTTTTGGGCAAAAGTTGACCTATTGGTCAATGAGTTGGTAATTGGGTCAAGAATTGACCATGTTGACGAAGATGACTTTTTCGTCGAAATTTGATCTATTGGGTCGATGGGTTGGTCATTAAGTCGAAAATTGATCATTTTGACCAAAGTTGACTTTTTGGTCAAATGTTGACTCATTTAGGTTGATTAATGGTCATTACTGTCAAAATTTGCACATTTTGACCAAACTTGATTATTTGGTCGAAAGTTGACGTATTTAGTTAATGGGTTGGTTATTGGGTTAAGGTTTGACCACTTTTATTAAAGTTGACTTTTTGGTCAAAAGTTGACCTATTGGGGTTAATGGGTTGGTTAATGGGTCAGAAATTGACCATTTTAACGAAAGTTAACCATTTGGTCAAAAGTTGACCTATTGGGTCAATGGGTTTTTCATTGGGTCAAAAATTAACCATTTTGACCAAAGTTGACTTTTTCGTCAGAGATTGGCTTACTGGGTCAATAATTAGTCATTAGGTAAAAGATTAACTATTTTGACCAAAATTGACTTTTTGGCCAAAAGTTTACTTATTAGGTCAATGGGTTGGTCATTCGGTCAAGGATTGGACCAAAGTTGACTTTTTGGTCAAAAGTTGCCATGCCGTGTTTGGTCAATGGGTTAGTCATCGGGTCAAACATTGACCATTTTGACCAAAATTGACTTTTTGTCATAGATTGACTTATTGGGTCGATAATTGGTCATTAGGTCAAAAATTGATTATTTTGACCAAAATTAAATTTTTGGTCAAAAGTTGACCCATTGGGACAACGGGGTGGTCATTAGGTAAGAAATTGACCATTTTGATCAAAGTTGACTTTTTGGTCGAAAGTTTACTTTGTTGATCGATAAGTTGGTAATTGGGTCAGTGAATTGACCATTTTGAAAGAATTTGACTTTTTGGTCAAAAGTTGATCTATTGGCCGATGGGTTGGTCATTGGGTGAAAAATTGTCCATTTTGACCAAACTTGCCTTTTGGTCAAGTTGACTCTATTGGGTCGATAGGTGGTCATTAAGTCAAAAAATGATTATTTTAACCAAAAATGGCTTTTTGGTCAAAAGTTAACATTTTGGGTCAATGGGTTTATCATTGGGTCAATGATTGATCATTTTGACCAAAGTTGACTTTTTGGTCAAAAGTTGACCTATTGCGTTAATTGGTTGGTCATTGGTTCAAGGATTTATCATTTTGACCAAAGTTCACTTTTTTGTTAGTGATTGGCTTACTCGGTAAATAATTGGTCATTAGGTCAAAAATTGATTATTTCGACAAAAATTGACTTTTTGGTCAAAAGTTGACCTATTAGGTCAATGGGTGGTCATTATGTCTAAAAGTGACTATTTTGACCAAAATTGACTTTTTAGTCAAAAGTTGACTATTGGTTGATGGGTTTGTCTTTGGGTCAAGGATTGAATATTTTGACCAATGTTGACTTTTTGGTCAGAAATTGACTTATTGGGTCAATAATTGTTCATATGGTCAAAAATTTACTATTTTGACCAAAATTGAATTTTTGGTCAAAGTTAACCCATTAGGTCAACGGGGTTGTCATTGGGTCAGAAATTGACCATTTTCACTAAAGATGACTTTTTGGTAAAAAGTTGACATATTTTGACAAAAAATTAAATTTTTTGGTCAAAAATTAACATATTGGGTCAACGAGGTGGTCATTGGGTCAGAAATTAATCATTTTGACCAAAGTTCACTTTTTAGTCAAAAGTTGACCTATTTGGTCAATGAGTTGGTAATTGGGTCAAGAATTGACCATTTTAACCAAAGATGACTTTTTGGTCAAAAGTTGACCTATTAGGTCAATGGGTTGGTCATTTGGTCAAAAATTGACCATTTTGACCAAAGTTGACTTTTTGGTTAAAATTTGACTGTTGGATCGATGGGTGGTCATTTGGTCGAAAATTAAGCTATTTCGACCAAAATTGAATTTTGGTCAAAAGTTGACTTGATTGGATTGGTCATTGGGTCAAAAATTGATCATTTTGACCAAAGTTGACTTTTTGGCCAAAAATGACCTATTGGTTTAATAATTAGTATTTAATTAAAAAATTAACTATTTTGGTCATTAGGTCAAAAATTAATTATTTTGACGAAATTAAATTTTTGGTCAAAAGTTGACCCATTGGGTCAACTGGTGGTCGTGGGATTTGAAATTGACCATTTTGACCAAAGTTGACTTTTTAGTAAAAGTTCACATATTGGATCAATGGGTGGTCATTCAGTCAAAAATTGACTATTTTAACTAAAATTAATTATTGATCAAAAGTAGACAGTTAGATTGATGGGTTTGACATTGGGTCAAGGATTGATCATTTTGACCAAAGCTGACTTTATGGTTAATGATTGACTTATTGGGTCAATAATTGGTTATTAGGTCAAAAATTGGCTATTTTGACCACAATTGAATTTCTTGTCAAAAGTAAACCCTTTAGATCAACGAGGGTGGTTATTGGGTCGAAATTGATCATTTTGACCAAAGTTGACTTTTTGTTCAAATCTTTAGCTATTTGCTCGATGAGTTGGAAATCTGAATCAAGACTTGACTATTTTGACTAAAGATGACTTTTTGATCAAAAGTTGACTTATTGGGTAAATGGGTTGGTCATTGGGTTAAATTTTGACCATTTTGACTGAAAGTTAACTTTTTGGTCGAAACTTGACTGTGGGACAATGGGTGGTCATCAAGTTAAAAATTAACTATTTTGACCAAATATGACTGTTTGGTCAAAAGTTGACCTATTGGGTCAATGGGTTTGTCATTGGGTCAAAGATCGACCTATTGGGTTAAAAGTTAACATTTTGGTCAAAAATCGACCTATTGGGTTAATGGGTGGTCATTCAGTCAAAAATTGAGTATTTTGACCAAGCCGATTATTCGGTCGAAAAGTTGACCTATTGGGTGAATGAATTTGTCAATGGGTCAAGGATTGACCATTTTGACCAAAGTTGACTTTCGGTCATAGATTGACTTAATTTGGTCAATAATTGGTCATTAATTCAAAAATTGCAATTTGACCAAAATTGACTTTTTGGTCGAAAAGTTGATCTGTTAGCGCAATGGGATGGTCATTGGGTCAAGGATTTATCATTTTTTACCAAAGTTGACTTTTTGGTCAAAACATAACCTATTGGTTCATTGGGTTGGTCATTGGGTCAAATATTGCCCATTGGGTCTATAGGTTGGTCATTGTGTAAAGGATTTACCATTTTGACCAAAGTTGACTTATTTGTTAGAGATTAACTTATTGGGTCAATAATTGGTCATTAGGTCAAAAATTGATTATTTTGACTAAAATAAAATTTTTGGTCAAAAGATGACTCATTGGGTCAACGGGGTGATCATTTGGTCAGAAATAAACTATTTTGACCAAAGTTGACTTTTGGTCAAAAGTTAACATATTTGGTCAATGAGTTGGTAATTGGGTCGAGTTTGACCATTTGTGACCGATGATGACTTTTTGGTCGAAATTTGATCTATTAGATTGATGGGTTTAGTCATTAGGTCGAAAAATGACTATTTTACCAAAGTTGACTTTTTGGTCCAAAGTTGACCTATTAGGTTAATGGGTGGTCATTGGGTCGAAAAGTTGATTATTTTGACCAAAATTGACTTTTGGTCGAAGTTGACCCATGGAGTCGATGGTTTGGTCATTGGGTCAAGGATTGACCATTTTGATGCAGTTGACTTTTTGGTCAAAAGTTGACCTATTAGGTCAATGGGTTCGAATTTGGGTCAAGGATTGACCATTTTGACCAAAGTCGACTTTTTGGTCAGAGATTGACTTATTGGGTCAATATTTGGTCATTAGAATAAAAATTAACTATTTTGACCAAAATTGAATATTTGGTCAAAAATTGAACCAAAGTTTGCTTTTTGGTCAAAAGTTAACCTATTTGGTCAATGAGTTGGTCATTGGGTCAAGAATTGACCATTTTAACCAAAGGTGACTTTTTGGTCAAAAGTTGACCTTCTGGTCAATGGGTTGGTCCTTAGGTCAGAAATTGACCATTTCGACCAAAATTGACTTTTTGGTTAAAAGTTGACCTGTTGGGTCCATGGGTGTTTATTAGGTCAAAAATTGATATATTAACGAAAGCTAAGTTTTTGGTGAAAAGTTGACTTATTAGATTGATGGATTTTTCATTGGGTCGAGGATTGACAATTTAGACCAAAGTTGACTTTTTGCTCGAAAGTTTACCTATTGGGTCATATGGGTTGGTAATTGGGTCAAGGATTGACCATTTTCACTAAAGTTGACTTTTTTGTCAGAGATTGACATATTGGGTCAATAATTGGTCATTAAGTCAAAAATTAATTATTTTGTCCAAAATTAAATTTTTTGTCAAAAGTTGACCCATTGGGAAAACGGGGTGGTCTTAGGGTCAGAAATTGACAATTTTGACCAAAGTTGACTTTTTGGTCAAAAGTTGACATATTTGGTCAATGAGTTGGTAATGAGGTCAAGAATTGACCATTTTGAACGAAGTTGACTTTTTGGTCAAAACTTGATCTATTAGGTCAGTGGGTTGGTCATTGCGTGAAAAATTAGTACCATTTTGACCAAAGTTTACTTTTTGGTCAAAAGTTGACCAATTAGGTCAATGAGTGGTCATTAGGTCAAAAATTGACTATTTTGACCAAAATAGACTTTTTGTTCAAAAGTTGACCTATTGGGTCAATGGGTTTGTCATTGGGTAAAGGATTGACCATTTTGACCAAAGTTGACTTTTCGGTTAGAGATTGACTTATTGGGTCAATAATTGGTCATTAATTCAAAAATTGATTATTTCGACCAAAATTGACTTTTTGTCGATAGTTGACCTCCTAGGACGAGGGTTGGTCATTGGGTCAAGGATTGATCATTTTGACCAAAGTTGACGTTTTGGTCAAAAGTTGACTGTTAGAGTCAATGCGTTGGTCATTGGGTCAAGGATTGTCCATTTCGACCAAAGTTGACTTTTCGGTCAGAGATTGACTTCTTTGGGTAAATTATTGGCCATTAGGTCGAAAAATGACTATTTTGACCAAAATTGACTTTTTGGTTAAAGTTGACTGTTGGGTCAATGGGTGGTCATAAGTCAAAATTTAACTAATTTGACCGAAATTGACTTTTTAGTCAAATGTTGTCCTATTGAGTCAATGGTTTGTCATTGGGTCAAGGATTGACTATCTGACCAAAGTTAACTTTTTGGTCAGAGATTGAATTATTTGGTCAATAATTGGTCATTAGGTTAAAAATTGACTATTTTGACCAAAATTGAGTTTTTGGTCAAAGTTAATCCATTGGGTCAACGGGGTTGTCATTGGGTCGGAAATTGACCATTTTGACCAAAGATGACTTTTTGGTAAAATGTTGACCTATTTTGACCAAAACTTGAATTTTGATCTAAAGTTAACATTGAGTCAACGGGGTGAGTCATTAGGTCGAAATTGACCATTTTGACTAAGTTGACTTTTTGGTCGAAAGTTCTCCTATTTCGTCAATGACTTGGTAATTGGGTCAAGAATTGACCATTTGACTAAAGATGACTTTTTGGTCGAAAGTTGACCTATTAGGTTAATGGGTTAGTCATTCGGTCAAATGTTGACCATTTTGACCAAAGTTGACTTTTTCGTTTACAGTTGACCTATTGGGTCAATGGGTGGTCATTTGGTCAAAAATTAACTATTTCGACCAAAATTGACTTTTTGGTCAAAACTTGACCTTTTAGGTCATTGGGTTGGTCATTGGGTCAAAAATTTATCATTTTGACCAAAGTTGACTTTTTGGTCAAAAGTTGACCTATTAGTTCAATAATTGGTCACTAATTCAAAAATTGACTATTTTGGTCATTAGGTCACTAATTCAAAAATTGACTATTTCGGTCATTAGGTCAAAGATTAAATATTTTGGCCAAAATTAAATTTTTGGTCAAAAGTTGATCTATTTAGTCAATGGGAGTAGTCGTTGGGTTAGAAGTTGACCATTTTGACCAATGTTGAC
This sequence comes from Papilionanthe hookeriana x Papilionanthe teres, assembly GCA_022702705.1. Classification (NCBI taxonomy): domain Eukaryota; kingdom Viridiplantae; phylum Streptophyta; class Magnoliopsida; order Asparagales; family Orchidaceae; genus Papilionanthe; species Papilionanthe hookeriana x Papilionanthe teres. Next base: position 55,180,211 of record CM040436.1, read on the forward strand.
TTTTTGGTCGAAAAGTTCACTTATTGGATCAATGGATGGTCATTCAGTAAAAAATAATTTACTATTCGGTCAAAAGTAGACGTATTGGGTCAATGGGTTTGTCATTGGGTCAAGGATCGACCATTTTAACAAAAGCTGACTTTTTGGTCAGAGATTGACATATTTGAGTCGATAATTCTTCATTAGCTCGAAATTGAGCTATTTTGACGAAATTGAATTTTTTGTTAAAAGTTAACCCATTGGGTGAGCAGGGGTGGTTATTGGGTCGAAAATTGACCATTTAGACCAAAGTTAACTTTTTGTTCAAAAGTTGACTGTTGCTCAATGAGTTGGTAATTTGGTCAAGAATTGACTATTTTGACCAAAGATGACTTTTTGGTCAAAAGTTGACCTATTGGGTCAATGGGATGGTCATTGGTTCAAATTTTGACCATTTTGACCAAAGTTGACTTTTTGGTCAAAGATTGACCTATTGGGTCAATGGGTGGTCATTAAATTAAAAATTGATTATTTTGACCAAAATTGACTGTTTGGTCAAAAGTTGACCTTTTGTGTCAATGGATTTCTCATTAGGTGAAGGATTGATCATTTTTACCAAAGTTAACATTTTGGTCAAAACATGACCTATTGGGTCAATGGGTTGGTCATTGGGTCAAAGATTGCCCATTTTGACCAAGTTGACTTTTTAGTCAAAAGTTAACCTATTGGGTCAATAGGTTTGTCATTGGGTAAAGGATTGACCATTTTAACCAAAGTTGACTTTTTCTGTCGGAGATTGACTTTTTGGGTCAATAATTGGTCATTAGGTCAAAAATTTGTTATTTGACCAAAATTATTTTTTTGGTCAAAAGCTGACTCATTAAATTGCTAACGGGGTGGTCATTAGGTCGGAAATAGTATTTTGACCAAAGTTGACTTTTGGTCGAATGTTGACCTATTTGGTTAATGAGTTGGTAATTAGGTCGAGAATTGACCATTTTGACCGAAAGATGACTTTTTGACAAAATTTGATCTATTGGGTCGATGGGTTGGTCATTGGGTCGAAAAATGACTAATTTTACTAATGTTGACTTTTTGGTCGAAAAGTTTACTATTGGGTTAATGGGTGGTAATCGGGTAAAAAATTGACTATTTTGACTAAATTGACTCTAAAGTTGACTTTTTGGTCAAAAGTTGACTTCGTTGGGTTATGTGGTGGTTGTTAAATTAAAAATTGACTATTTTGACCAAAATTTACATTTTTGTCGAAGTTGACCGATTGGGTGAATGGTTATGTCATTGTGTTAAAGAATGACCATTTTGACCAAAATTTACATTTTGGTCAAAAGTTGACCCATTGGGTCAATGAGGTGGTCATTAGGTCAAAAATTGACTATTTTGACAAAAATTATCTTTTTGGTCAAAAGTGGATCTATTGGGTCAATGGGTTGGTTTTTTGGTTAAGGATTGACCATTTTGACCAAAGTTGACTTTTGAGAAAAAGTTGACTGTTAGTGTCAATGGGTTGGTCATTGGGCCATGGATTGATCATTTTGACTAAAATTGACTTTTTGGTCAAAAGTTGACCTTTTGGGTCAATTGGTTGGTCATTGGGTCAAGAATTGACCATTTTGACCAAACTTGACTTTTTGGGTCAAAAGTTAACCTACTGGATCAATGGGTTGGTCATTAGGTCAAGGATTGACCATTTTGACCAAAGTTGACTTTTTGGTCAAAAGTTGACCTATTGGATCAATGGGTTGGTCATTTGGTCAGAAATTGACAATTTTAGCCAATGTTATCATCTTTTTGGTCAAAAGTCAACCTATTGGGTCAATGGGTCAGTCATTGGGTCAAGGATTGACCATTTTGATTAAAGTAAACTTTTTCTTCAGAGATTGACTTATTGGGTCAATAATTGGTCATTAGGTCAAAAATTGACTATTTTGACTAAAATTGAATTTTTGGTTAAAAGTTGACCAATTGGATCAGAGGGTCAGAAATTGATCATTTTGACCAAAGTCGACTTTTTCGTCGAAAGTTGACATATTGGGTAATTTTGGGGGTCATTATGTCAAAAATTGACTATTTTGACCAAAGCTGACTTTTTGGTTAAAAATTGACCTATTGGGTCAATGGGTGGTCATTTGGTCAAAAATTAACTCTATTTCGACCGAAAATTGAATTTTCAGTTCGAAAAGTTGACCGATTGGATTGGTCATTAGGTCGAAAAATTGATCATTTTGACCAGAAGTTGACTTTTTGCGTCTAAAAATGACCTATTGGTTTAATAATTAGTATTTAATTAAAAAATTAACTATTTTGGTCATTAGATCGAAAATTAATTATTTTGACCGAAATTAAATTTTTGGTCGAAAGTTGACACGTTGGGTATTGGTGGTCGTGGGATTTGAAATTGACCATTTTGACCAAAGTTGACTTTTAGTAAAAGTTGACATATTGGATCGATAGGTGGTCATTCGGCGAAAGTTAGTTATTTAACTAAAATTGACTATTCGATCAAAAGTAGACAGATTGGATTCGAATGGGTTTGACATTGGGTCGAGGATTGATCATTTGACGAAAGTGACTTTATGGTTAATGATTGACTTATTGGGTCGATAATTGGTTATTAGGTCGAAAATTGGCATTTATGATCACGATTGAATTTCTTGTCGAAGTAAACCCTTTGGGTCGACAGGGTTGTTATTGGGTCGAAGTTGACCGTTTGACGAAAGTTGACTTTTTGTTGAATGCGAGCGCTGTTGCTCGATGAGTTGGAAATGCTGGTGAGACTTACTTATTTTGACTAAAGATGACTTTTTGATCGAAGTTGACTGTGGGTAAATGGGTTAGTCATTGGGTCGAATTTTGACCATTTTGTGAAGTTAACTTTTTGGTGAAACTTGACTATTGAGAACGATGGGTGGTCATCGAGTTAAAAATTAAGCTATTTTGACGAAATATGTGTATTTGGTGCAGATTGACTTTATTAGATCGATGGGTTTGTCATTAGGTCGAAGATCGACTGTATGGGTTAAAAGTTAACATTTTGGTGAAATCGACCTATTGGGTTAATGGGTGGTCATTCGATCAAAAATTGAGTATTTTGACGAAACATGGCTTATTTAATTAGTTGACTTATTAGGTGAATGAATTTGTCGATGGGTCAAGATTGACCATTTTGACAAAGTTGACTTTAGATTAGGAGATTGATTTATTAGATTCGATAATTGGTCATTAATTAAATTGACAATTTTGACCAAATTGACTTTTGTTCAAAAGTTGATCTATTAAGCACGATGGGATGGTCATTAGATTGAGGATTTATCATTTTTTACCAAAGTTGACTTTTTGGTGAAACTTAACTTTATTGGTTCATTGGGTTAGTCATTAGATCGAATATTGCCATTAGATGCATAGGTTGGTCATTGTGTAAAGGATTTACCATTTTGACCAAAGTTGACTTATTTGTTAGAGATTAACTTATTGGGTCGATAATTGGTCATTAGGTCAAAAATTGATTATTTTGACTAAAATAAAATTTTTGGTGAAAGATGACTCATTAGATTGACGGAGTTGATCATTTGGTCGGAAATAAACTATTTTGACCGAAGTTGACTTTTGGTCAAAAGATTGACATATTTGGTCGATGAGTTAGTAATTGGTCGAGTTTGACCATTTTGACGATGATGACTTTTTGGAATTGAAATTTGATCTATTGGATCGATGGGTTGGTCATTAGGTCGAAAAAATGACTATTTTTTACCAAAGTTGACTTTTTGGTCGAAAGTTGACCTATTGGGTTAATGGAGTGGTCATTGGGTCGAAGTTGTTATTTTGACCAAAATTGACTTTTGGTGAGATTGACCCATGGAGTCGATGGGTTAGTCGTTAGGTTGAAGTTGACCATTTTGACGAGTTGACTTTTTGGTGAAAGTTGACTTGTGCGGTCGATGGGTTGGAATTTGGTCGAATTGACCATTTGACGAGAGTCGACTTTTTGGTCGAAGATTGACTTATTAGGTCGATATTTGGTCATTAGAATAAAAATTAACTATTTTGACGAAATTGAATATTTGGTGAAAGTTGAATCAAAAGTTTGCTTTTTGGTCGAAGTTAACTGTTTGGTCGATGAGTTAGTCATTGGGTCGAAGAATTGTCATTTTAAGCAAAATTGACTTTTTGGTCGAAAGTTGACCTTCGGTCGATGGGTTGGTCATAGGTCGAAGTTGACCATTTCGACCAAAATTGACTTTTTGGTTAAAAGTTGACTGTTAGATCCATGGGTGTTTATTAGGTCGAAATTGGTATATTAACTTGGTAAGTTTTGGTCGAAGTTGACTATTGGGTCGATGGATTTTTCATTGGGTCGAGGATTGACAATTTAGACGAAGTTGACTTTTTGCTGAAGTTTACTATTGGGTCATGGGTTGGTAATTGGAATCGAATTGTACATTTTCACTAAGTTGACTTTTTTGTCGGAGATTGACATATTGGGTCGATAATTGGTCATTAGTCGAAAATTAATTATTTTGTCGAAAATTAAATTTTTTGTCGAAAAGTTGACCAGTGGGAAAACGGGGTGGTCTTAGGGTCGAAATTGACGATTTTGACCAAAGTTGACTTTTGGTCGAAAGTTGACATATTTGGTCGATGAGTTGGTAATGAGGTCGAGATTGACCATTTTGAACGAAGTTGACTTTTTGGTGAAACTTGATCTCATTGGGTCGATGGGTTGGTCATTGCGTGAAAAATTGACCATTTTGACCGAAGTTTACTTTTTGGTCGAAAGTTGACTAGATGAATTCGATGAGTGGTCGTTAGGTCGAAATTGATTATTTTGACCAAAATAGACTTTTTGTTCGAAAGTTGACTGTTGAGGTCGATAGGTTTGTCATTGGGTAAAGGATTGACCAATTTTGACCAAAGTTGACTTTTCGGTTAGAGATTGACTTATTGGAGTCGATAATTGGTCATTAATTCAAAAAATGGTTATTTCGACCAAAATTGACTTTTTGTCGATAGTTGACCTCTAGAATGAGGGGTTGGTCATTGAGGTCGAAATTGATCATTTTGACCGAAAGTTGACGTTTTGGTCGAGAGTTGACTATTAGGTCGATGCGTTGGTCATTAGGTCGAGGTTGTCCATTTCGACCAAAGTTGACTTTTCGGTCGAGAGATTGACTTCTTGGAGTAAATTATTGGCCATTAGGTCGAAAAATGATTATTTTGACAAAATTGACTTTTTGGTTAAAAGATTGACTGATTGAGTCGATGGGTGGTCATAAGTCGAAATTTAGCTAATTTGTGGAAATTGACTTTTTAGTCGATATTTGTCTGTTAGTCGATGGTTTGTCATTGGGTGGATTGACTATCGACGGAAGTTGACTTTTTGGTCGAGGAGATTGAATATTTAGTCGATAATTGGTCATTAGGTTAAAAATTGGCTATTTTGACAAAAATTGAGTTTTGGTCGAAGTTAATCCATTAGATTCGACGGGGTTGTCATTGGGTCGGGAAATTGTACATTTTGACCCAGAATGACTTTTTGGTAAAATGTTGACTACTGATACGACGAAAACTTGAATTTTTGAGTGGGAGTCTTGACTCGTGAGTCGACGGGGTGGTCATTGGGTCGGAAATTGACCATTTTGACCAAGTTGACTTTTTGTGAAAGTTCTCTGTTTGCGTCGATGACTTGATAATTAGAGTCGAATTGGCCAACTTTGACAAGAATGACTTTGTCGAAAGTTGACTGATTAGGTTAATGGGTTAGTCATTCGAGTCGAATGTTGACCATTTTGACGAAAGTTGACTTTTCGTTTCACGAGTTGACTGTGTAGATTGATAGAGTGGTCATTTAGGTCGAAAATTGAACTGTATTTCGACCAAATTGACTTTTTTGGTCGAAACTTGACATATTAGGTCGTTAGGTTGGTCATTGGATCGAAAATTTATCATTTTGACGAAGTTGACTTTTTGGTCGAAAGTTGACTGATTGATTCGATAATTGGTCACTAATTCGATAGTGTTATTTTGGTCGTTAGGTTCGCCTGAATTGAGGTGTTTATTTCGAGTCGTTCGGTCGAAAGATTAAATATTTTGGCCAAAGTTAAATTTTTGGTCGAGAGTTGACCCATTTGGTCAACGAGGGTGGTCATTGGGTTAGAAGTTGACCATTTTGACGAGTGTTGACTTTTTTGGTCGGAGTTCGTATTGGATCGATGGATGGTCATTCGGTAAAAAATAATTGGTTATTCGGTCGAAGTGGGCACTGTGGGTGTCACTGGGTTTGTCATTGGGTCGAGGATCGACCATGGTAACAAAGTAGAGCTTTTGGTGGGAGATTGACATATTTGGTCGATAGTGCTTCGTTGCTTCCAGTTAGCTATTTTGACAAAATTGAATTTTTTGTTAAAAGTTAACCCATTAGGTGAAGCGGGAGGTGGATTATTAGGTCGAGAAATTGACCATTTAACCAAAGTTAACTTTTTGTTGAAAAGTTGACTGTTGCTCGATGAGTTGGTATTTTGGTGAGAATTAGTAATTTTGACCAAAAGATGACTTTTTGGTGAAAGTTGACTGATGAGATCGATGGGATGGTCATTGGTTGAATTTTTGACCATTTTGACCCAGGCGCTTGACCTTTTTGGTTAAAGATTGACTCTATTGGGTGGTAGGTGAGTCATTAAATTAAAAATTGATTATTTTGAACAAAATTATTGTTGATCAAAAGTTGACCTTTTGTGTCGATGGATTTCTCATTAGATCAAGGATTGATCATTTTGCAGAAGTTAACTTTTTGGTCAAAAGTTGATATGTTGGGTTGATGGGTTGGTCATTAAATTAGTGCCCATTTGACGAGTTGTCTTTGGATCAAGATTAACTTATTAGATTAATAGGTTTGTCGTAAAGGTAAAGGATTGACCATTTTAACCAAAGTTGAATTTTTGGCGATTGACTTTTTAGGTCGATAATTGGTCATTAGAGTCGAAATTTGTTATTTGACCAAGAAATTATTTTAGTCAAAAGTGACTCATTAAATTGACGAAGGGTGGTCATTAGATCAGAAATAGACTATTTTGGCTAAAGTTGACTTTTGGTCAAATGTTGGCCTATTTAGTTAATGAGTTGGTAATTAGGACGAGAATTGACCATTTTGACTGAAAGATGACTTTTGACGAAAATTTGATCTATTGGGTCAATGGGTTAATCGATTAGGTCAAAAAATGATTAATTTACTAATGCTTGACTTTTTGAATTAGTTTACACTATTGGGTTAATGGGTGGTAATCGGGTAAAAATTGATTATTTTGACCTAAATCGACTCTAAAGTTGACTTTTTGGTCAAAAGTCGAATTCGTCGGGTTATGTGGTAGTTGTTAAATTAAAAATTGACTATTTTGACCAAAATTTACATTTTTCGTCGAAAAGTTGACCGATTGGGTGAATGGTTATGTCATTGTGTTAAAGAATGGCCATTTTGACAAAAATTTACATTTTGGTCAAAAGTTGACCCATTAGGTCAATGAGGTGGTCATTAGGTCAAAATCGACTTATTTTGACAAAAATCATCTTTTGGTCGAAAGTGGATCTATTGGGTTCGATGGGTTGGTTTTTGGTTAAGGATTGACCATTTTGATCAAAGTTGACTTTTGAGAAAAAAGTTGACTGCTATTGTGTCAATGGGTTGGTCATTGGGTCAAGGATTGATCATTTTGACAAAAATTGACTTTTTGGTCAAAAGTTGACCTTTTGGGTCAATTGGTTGGTCATTGGGTCAAGAATTGACCATTTTGACCAAACTTGACTTTTAGGTCGAAAGTCAATCTCTTTGAGTCGATGGGTTGGTCATTGGAGTCAAGGATTGACCATTTTGACCAAAGTTGACTTTTTGGTCAAAAGTTGACCTGTTGGATCAATGGGTTGGTCATTTGGTCGAAATTGACAATTTTAGCCAATGTTATCTTTTTGGTCGAAAGTTAACCTATTAGGTCGATAGATTCGATCATTAGAGTCGAGATTGACCATTTTTGATTAAAGTTAACTTTTTCTTGAGAGATTGACTTATTGGGTCAATAATTGGTCATTAGGTCAAAAATTGACTATTTTGACTAAAATTGAATTTTTGGTTAAAAGTTGACCAATTGGATCAGAGGGTCAGAATTTGATCATTTTGACCAAAGTCGACTTTTTCGTCAAAAGTTGACATATTGGGTAATTTTGGAGGTCATTTTGTCAAAAATTGACTATTTTGACCAAAATTGCTTTTTGGTCAAAGTTTGATCTATTGGGTCATTAGGTTAAAGAATGACCGTTATGACTAAAGTTGACTTTTTGGTAAAAAGTTGACTTATTGGGTCAATGAGTTGGTCATTGGATCAAAGATTGTTCATTGGTCAGAGATTGACTTATCGGGTCAATAATTGGTCATTCGGTAAAAAATTGATTATTTTGACCAAAATTAAATTTTTGATCAAAAGTTGACACCCATTGAGTCAATTGGGTGGTCATTATGTCAGAAATTATCCATTTTGAACAAAGTTGACTTTTTGTCAAAAGTTAACCAATTGGCTCAACAGGTTGGTCATTGGATCAGAAATTCACCATTTTGACAAAATTTAACTTTTTGTCAAAAGTTGACCTATTGGGTCAATGGGGTGGTCATTAGGTAAAAAATTGACTATTTTGGCCAAAACTGACTTTTTAGCCAAAAGTTGATCTTGTGGGTCAATACGTTGGTTATTAGATTAAGAATTGACCATTCTAACCAAAGTTAACTTTTTTGGTCAAAAAGTTGACCTACGTGGTCAATGTGTTGGTTATTGGGTCAATGTGTTGGTTATTAGATTAAGAATTGACCATTTTGAATGAATTTGACTTTTTGGTCAAACGTTGATCTATTGGGTCAATGGGTTGGTCATTGGGTGAAAAATTGACTATTTTGACCAAACTTGACTTTTTAGTCAAAAGTTGACCTATTGGGTCAATGCGTGGTCATTAGGTCAAAATTGACCATTTTGACCAAAATTGACTTTTTGGTCAAAAGTTGACCTATTGGGTCAAAGAGTTTGTTATTGGGTCAAGGATTGACCATCTTGACAAAAGTTGACTTTTTGGTCAGGGATTAACTTATTGGGTGAATAGTTCGTCATTAATTCAAAAATTGACTATTTTGACCAAAAGTAACGTTTTGGTCAAAAGTTGACCTATTAGGCCAATCGGTTGGTCATTGGGTCAGGGATTGATCATTTTGAAAAAAGTTGACTTTTTAGTCAAATGTTGACCTATTGGGTTAATCAGTTAGTCATTGGGTCTAGGATTGACCACTTTGACCAAAGTTCACTTTTTGGTCAGAGATTGGCTTACTAGGTAAATAGTTGGTCATTAGGTCAAAAATTGATAATTTTGACCAAAATTGACTTTTGGTCAAAAGTTGACCTTTTAGGTCAATGGGTGGTCATTATGTCAAAAATTGACTATTTTGACCAAAATTGACTTCTTTGTCAAAAGTTGACCTATTGGGTTAATGGGTTTGTCATTGGGTTAAGGATTGACCATTTTGACCAAAGTTGACTTTTTGGTCAAAGATTGCCTTATTGGGTCAATAATTGGTCATTAATTTAAAAATTGACTATTTTGACCAAAATTACTTTTAGTCGAAAGTTGACCTATTAGGCCAATGGGTTGGTCTTTGGTCAAGAATTGATCATTTTGACCAAAGTTGACTTTTTGGTCAAAAGTTGACCTATTGGGTCAATCGGTTGGGTCATTGCGTCAAGGATTGACCATTTTGAACAAAGTTGACTTTTTTGTCAGAGATTGGCTTACTGGATAAATAATTGGTTATTAGGTAAAAAATTGACTATTTTGACCAAAATTGACTCTTTGGTCAAAAGTTGACTTATTGGGCCATTGGGTGGTCATTAAGTCAAAAATGACTATTTTGACAAAAATTGACTTTTTAGTCAAAAGTTGACCTATTGTGTCAATGGGTTTGTCATTGGGTCAAGTATTGACTATTTTGACCAAAGTTCACTTTTTGGTCAGAGATAGACTTTTTGGGTCAATAAGTGGTCAATTAGGTCGAGAATCGTACTATTTTGATCAAAATTGAATTTTTGGTCAAAGTTAACCCATTAGGTCAATGGGGTTGTCATTGGGTCAGAAATTGACCATTTTGACCAAAGATGACTTTTTGGTAAAAAGTTGATCTATTTTGACTAAAAATTGAATTTTTGGTTAAAAGGTAACTCATTGGGTCATCGGGGTGGTCATTGGGTCAGAAATTGGTCATTTTGTCCAAAAGTTGATTTTTTGGTCAAAAGTTCACCTATTTGGTCAATGACTTGGTAATTGGGTCACCAATTTACCATTTTGACCAAAGATGACTTTTTGGTCAAAAGTTCACCTATTAGGTCAATGGGTTGGTCATTTGGTCAAAAATTGACCATTTTGACCAAAGTTGACCTTTTGGTTAAAAGTTGACCTATTGGGTCAATGGGTGGTCATTTGGTAAAAAATTAACTATTTTGACCAAAATTGAATTTTTGGTCAAAAGTTGACATATTGGGTTATTGGGTTGATCATTATGTCAAAAATTGACCATTTTGACCAAAGTTAACTTTTTGGTCAAAAGTTAACGTATTGGTTTAATAATTGGTCATTAATTCAAAAATTGACGATTTTGGTCATTAGGTTAAAAATTAATTATTTTGACTAACATTAAATTTTTGGTCAAAAGTTGACCTATTGGGTCAAAAGGTTGGTCATTTGGTCGGAAATTTTCCATTTTGACCAAAGTTGACTTTTTGGTCAAAAGTCGACCTATTTGGTCAATGAGTTGGTAATTTGGTCAAGATATGACCATGTTGACCAAAGATGACTTTTTCATCAAAAGTTGATCTATTAGATTGATGGGTTGATCATTGAGTCAAAATTGATTATTTTAACCAAAGTCGACATTTTAGTCGAAAGTTGACTATTAGATCGATTAGTGGTCATTACGTCAAATTTAACAGTTTTGACCAAAATTGATTATTTGGTCAAAAGTTGACGTATTTGGTCAATGTGTTGGTTATTGGGTCAAGGTTTGCCCATTTTGACCAAAGTTGACTTTTTGATAAAAAGTTAACCTACGGGGTTAATGGGTTTGTTAATGGGTCGGAAATTGACCATTTTGACCAAAGCTGATCATTTGGTCAAAAGTTGACCTATTGGATCAATGGGTTTTTCATTGGGTCAAAAATTAACCATTTTGACCAAAGTTGACTTTTTGGTCAAAGATTGGCTTACTAGGTCAATAATTGGTTATTAGGTAAAAAATTGATTATTTTGACCAAAATTGACTTTTTGGTCAAAAGTTTACCAATTGGGTCAATGGGTTGGTCATTCGGTCAAGGAATGGACCAAAGTTGACTTTTTGGTCAAAGTTGCCCTGTCAGGTCAATGGGTTAGTGATCGGGTCAAACATTGACCATTTTGATATAAGTTGACTTTTTGTCATAGATTGACTTATTGTGTCGATAATTGGTCATTAGGTCGAAAATTGATTATTTTGACAAAAATTAAATTTTTGGTCGAAAGTTGACCCATTAGGTTAACGGGTTAGTCATTGGGTAAGAAATTGACCATTTTGACCGAAGATGATTTTTTGGTCAAAAGTTGACCTATTTAGTCAATGAGTTGGTAATTGGGTCAAGAATTGACCATTTTGAATGAATATGACTTTTTGGTCAAAAGTTGATCTATTGGGTCAATGGGTTGGTCATTGGGTGAAAAATTGACCATTTTGACCAAACTTAACTTTTTGGTCAAAAGTTGACCTATTGGGTCAATCGGTGGTCATTAGGTCAAAATTGACCATTTTGACCAAAATTGACTTTTTGGTCAAAAGTTGACCTATTGGGTCAAAGGGTTTGTTATTGGGTCAAGGTTTGACCATTTTGACAAAAGTTGACTTTTTGGTCAGGGATTGACTTATTGGGTCAATAATTCTTCAATAATTCAAAACTTAATTATTTTGACCAAAATTGACTTTTTGGTCAAAAGTTGACCTTTTAGGCCAATGGGTTGGTCATTGGGTCAGGGATTGATCATTTTGACAAAAGTTGACTTTTTGGTCAAAAGTTGACCTATTGGGTCAATCGGTTAGTCATTGGGTCTAGGATTAACCATTTTGACCAAAGTTCACTTTTTGGTCAGAGATTGGCTTATTGGGTAAATAATTGGTCATTAGGTCAAAAATTGACGATTTTGACCAAAACAGACTTTTTGATCAAAAGTTGACCTATTAGGTCAATGGGTGGTCATTAGGTCAAAAATTGACTATTTTGACCAAAATTGATTTCTTCGTCAAAAGTTGACCTATTGGGTCGATGGGTTTGTCTTGGGTTAAGGATTGACCATCTTGACCAAAGTTGACATTTTTGGTCAGAGATTGCCTTATTGGGTCAATAATTGGTCATTAATTCAAAAATTGACTATTTTGACCAAAATTTACTTTTTGGTCAAAAGTTGACCTATTAGGCCAATGGGTTGGTCGTTGGTCAAGAATTGATCATTTTGACCAAAGTTGACTTTTTGGTCAAAAGTTGACCTATTGGGTCAACCGGTTGGGTCATTGCGTCAAGGATTGACCATTTTGAACAAAGTTGACTTTTTGGTCAGAGATTGGCTTACTAGGTAAATAATTGGTCATTAGGTAAAAAATTGACTATTTTGACCAAAATTAACTTTTTGGTCAATAGTTGACATATTGGGTCAATGGGTGATCATTATGTTAAAAAATGACTATTTTGACTAAAATTGACTTTTTAGTCAAAAGTTGACCTATTGGGTCAATGTGTTTGACATTGGGTCAAGGATTGACTATTTTGACCAAAGTTGACTTTTTGGTCAGAGATTGACTTTTTGGGTCAATAATTGGTCATTAGGTCAAAATTTGACTATTTTGATCAAAATTGAATTTTTTGTCAAAGTTAACCGATTATGTCAACGGGGTTGTTATTGGGTCCGAAAGTGATCATTTTGACCAAAGATGACTTTTTGGTAAAAAGTTGATCTATTTTGACCAAAAAAAATTGAATTTTTGGTTAAAAGTTAACTCATTGGGTCATCGGGGTGGTCATTGGGTCAGAAATTGGTCATTTTGTCCAAAAGTTGACTTTTTGGTTAAAAGTTCACCTATTTGGTCAATGACTTGGTAATTGGGTCAATAATTTACCATTTTGATCAAAGATGAGGTCAATGGGTTGGTCATTTGGTAAAAATTGACCATTTTGACCAAAGTTGACCTTTTGGTTAAAAGTTGACCTATTAGTTTAATCGGTGGTCATTTGGTCAAAAATTAACTTTTTTGACCAAAATTAAAGTTTTGGTCAAAAGTTGACTTATTGGGTTATTGGGTTAGTCATTGTGTCAAAAATTGACCATTTTGACTAAAGTTGACTTTTTAGTCAAAAGTTGACGTATTGGTTCAATAATTGGTCATTAATTCAAAAATTAACGATTTTGGTCATTAGGTTAAAAATTAATTATTTTGACCAAAATTAAATTTTTGGTCAAAAGTTGACCTATTAGGTCAACAGGTTGGTCATTTGGTCGGAAATTTACCATTTCGACCAAAGATGATTTTTTGGGCAAAAGTTGACCTATTTGGTCATTGAGTTGGTAATTGGGTCAAGAATTGACCATGTTGACCAAAGATGACTTTTTCGTCAAAATTTGATCTATTGGGTCAATGGGTTGGTCATTAAGTCAAAAATTGATCATTTTGACCAAAGTTGACTTTTTGGTCAAATGTTGACCTGTTGGGTTAATTAATGGTCATTCTGTCAAAATTTAACAGTTTTGACCAAACTTGATTATTTGGTCAAAAGTTGACGTATTTAGTTAATGGGTTGGTTATTGGGTTAAGGTTTGACCATTTTGACTAAAGTTGACTTTTTGATAAAAAGTTGACCTATGGGGTTAATGGGTTGGTTAATGGGTCGGAAATTGACCATTTTAACCAAAGCTAACCATTTGGTCAAAAGTTGACCTATTGGGTCAATGGGTTTTTCATTGGGTCAAAAATTAACCATTTTGACCAAAGTTGACTTTTTGGTCAGAGATTGGCTTACTGGGTCAATAATTAGTCATTAGGTAAAAGATTGACTATTTTGATCAAAATTGACTTTTTGGTCAAAAGTTTACCTATTAGGTCGATGGTTTGGTCATTAGGTCAAGGATTGGACCAAAGTTGACTTTTGGTCAAAAGTTGCCATGCGTGTTTGGTCAATGGGTTAGTCATCTGGTCAAGGATTGACCGTTTTGACCAAAGTTGACTTTTTGTCATAGATTGACTTATTGGGTCGATAATTGGTCATTAGGTCAAAAATTGATTATTTTGACCAAAATTAAATTTTTGGTCAAAAGTTGACCCATTGGGACAACGGGGTGGTCATTGGGTAAGAAATTGACCATTTTGACCAAAGATGACTTTTTGGTTAAAAGTTTACCTATTTGGTCAATAAGTTGGTAATTGGGTCATGAATTGACCATTTTGAAAGAATTTGACTTTTTGGTCAAAAGTTGATCTATTGGGCCAATGGGTTGGTCATTGGGTGAAAAATTGTCCATTTTGACCAAACTTGCCTTTTTGGTCAAAAGTTGACCTATTGGGTCAATAGGTGGTCATTAAGTCAAAAAATGATTATTTTAACCAAAAATGGCTTTTTGGTCAAAAGTTAACATTTTGGGTCAATGGGTTTATCATTGGGTCAATGATTGACCATTTTGACCAAAGTTGACTTTTTGGTCAAAAGTTGACCTATTGCGTTAATTGGTTGGTCATTGGTTCAAGGATTTACCATTTTGACCAAAGTTCACTTTTTGGTTAGAGATTGGCTTACTCGGTAAATAATTGGTCATTAGGTCAAAAATTGACTATTTCGACAAAAATTGACTTTTTGGTCAAAAGTTGACCTGTTAGGTCAATGGGTGGTCATTATGTCTAAAAGTGACTATTTTGACCAAAATTGACTTTTTAGTCAAAAGTTGACCTATTGGTTCAATGGGTTTGTCTTTGGGTCAAGGATTGAATATTTTGACCAATGTTGACTTTTTGGTCAGAGATTGACTTATTGGGTCAATAATTGTTCATATGGTCAAAAATTTACTATTTTGACCAAAATTGAATTTTTGGTCAAAGTTAACCCATTAGGTCAACGAGTTGTTATCAGGTCGAAAATCGACCATTTTCACTAAAGATGACTTTTTGGTAAAAAGTTGACATATTTTGACAAAAAATTAAATTTTTTGGTCAAAAATTAACATATTGGGTCAACGAGGTGGTCATTGGGTCAGAAATTAATCATTTTGACCAAAGTTCACTTTTTGGTCAAAAGTTGACCTATTTGGTAAATGACTTGGTAATTGGGTCAAGAATTGACCATTTTAACCAAAGATGACTTTTTGGTCAAAAGTTGACCTATTAGGTCAATGGGTTGGTCATTTGGTCAAAATTGACCATTTTGACCAAAGCTGACTTTTTGGTTAAAAATTGACCTATTGGGTCAATGGGTGGTCATTTGGTCAAAAATTAACTATTTCGACCAAAATTGAATTTTTGGTCAAAAGTTGACCTATTGGATTGGTCATTGGGTCAAAAATTGATCATTTTGACCAAAGTTGACTTTTTGGCCAAAAAATGACCTATTGGTTTAATAATTAGTATTTAATTAAAAAATTAACTATTTTGGTCATTAGGTCAAAAATTAATTATTTTGACCAAAATTAAATTTTTGGTCAAAAGTTGACCCATTGGGTCAACTGGTGGTCGTGGGATTTGAAATTGACCATTTTGACCAAAGTTGACTTTTTAGTAAAAGTTGACATATTGGATCAATGGGTGGTCATTCAGTCAAAAATTGACTATTTTAACTAAAATTGACTATTCAGTCAAAAGTAGACCTGTTTGGTCAATGGGTTTGACATTGGGTCAAGGATTGATCATTTTGACTAAAGCTGACTTTATGGTTAGTGATTGACTTATTGGGTCAATAATTGGTTATTAGGTCAAAAATTGGCTATTTTGACCACAATTGAATTTCTTGTCAAAAGTAAACCCTTTGGGTCAACGGGGTGGTTATTGGGTCAGAAATTGACCATTTTGACCAAAGTTGACTTTTTGTTCAAATGCTGGCCTATTTGCTCAATGAGTTGGTAATCTGGTCAAGACTTGACTATTTTGACTAAAGATGACTTTTTGATCAAAAGTTGACCTATTGGGTAAATGGGTTGGTCATTGGGTCAAATTTTGACCATTTTGACCAAAGTTAACTTTTTGGTCAAAACTTGACCTATTGGGACAATGGGTGGTCATCAAGTTAAAAATTAACTATTTTGACCAAATATGACTGTTTGGTCAAAAGTTGACCTATTGGGTCAATGGGTTTGTCATTGGGTCAAAGATCGACCTATTGGGTTAAAAGTTAACATTTTGGTCAAAAATCGACCTATTGGGTTAATGGGTGGTCATTCAGTCAAAAATTGAGTATTTTGACCAAAATTGACTATTTGGTCAAAAGTTGACCTATTGGGTGAATGAATTTGTCAATGGGTCAAGGATTGACCATTTTGACCAAAGTTGACTTTCGGTCAGAGATTGATTTATTGGGTCAATAATTGGTCATTAATTCAAAAATTGACAATTTTGACCAAAATTGACTTTTTGGTCAAAAGTTGACCTATTAGCGCAATGGGATGGTCATTGGGTCAAGGATTTATCATTTTTTACCAAAGTTGACTTTTTGGTCAAAACTTAACCTATTGGTTCATTGGGTTGGTCATTGGGTCAAATATTGCCCATTGGGTCTATAGGTTGGTCATTGTGTAAAGGATTGACCATTTTGACCAAAGTTGACTTATTTGTCAGAGATTGACTTATTGGGTCAATAATTGGTCATTAGGTCAAAAATTGATTATTTTGACTAAAATTAAATTTTTGGTCAAAAGTTGACTCATTGGGTCAACGGGGTGATCATTTGGTCAGAAATAAACTATTTTGACCAAAGTTGACTTTTGGTCAAAAGTTGACTGTTGGTCAATGAGTTGGTAATTGGGTCAAGGTTTGACCATTTTGACCGATGATGACTTTTTGGTCAAAATTTGATCTATTGGGTCAATGGGTTGGTCATTGGGTCAAAAAATGACTATTTTTTACCAAAGTTGACTTTTTGGTCAAAAGTTGACCTATTGGGTTAATGGGTGGTCATTGGGTCAAAAGTTGACTATTTTGACCAAAATTGACTTTTTGGTCAAAAGTTGACCTATGGGTCAATGGGTTGGTCATTGGGTCAAGGATTGACCATTTTGACAGAGTTGACTTTTTGGTCAAAAGTTGACCTATTAGGTCAATGGGTTGGAATTTGGGTCAAGGATTGACCATTTTGACCAAAGTCGACTTTTTGGTCAGAGATTGACTTATTGGGTCAATATTTGGTCATTAGAATAAAAATTAACTATTTTGACCAAAATTGAATATTTGGTCAAAAATTGAACCAAAGTTTGCTTTTTGGTCAAAAGTTAACCTATTTGGTCAATGAGTTGGTCATTGGGTCAAGAATTGACCATTTTAACCAAAGGTGACTTTTTGGTCAAAAGTTGACCTTCTGGTCAATGGGTTGGTCCTTAGGTCAGAAATTGACCATTTCGACCAAAATTGACTTTTTGGTTAAAAGTTGACCTGTTGGGTCCATGGGTGTTTATTAGGTCAAAAATTGACTATATTAACCAAAGCTAAGTTTTTGGTCAAAAGTTGACCTATTGGGTCAATGGATTTTTCATTGGGTCAAGGATTGACAATTTAGACCAAAGTTGACTTTTTGCTCAAAAGTTTACCTATTGGGTCTATGGGTTGGTAATTGGGTCAAGGATTGACCATTTTCACTAAAGTTGACTTTTTTGTCAGAGATTGACATATTGGGTCAATAATTGGTCATTAAGTCAAAAATTAATTATTTTGACCAAAATTATAATTTTTGTCAAAAGTTGACCCATTGGGAAAACGGGGTGGTCTTAGGGTCAAAAATTGACAATTTTGACCAAAGTTGACTTTTTGGTCAAAAGTTGACATATTTGGTCATTGAGTTGGTAATTAGGTCAAGAATTGACCATTTTGAACGAAGTTGACTTTTTGGTCAAAACTTGATCTATTGGGTCAATGGGTTGGTCATTGCGTGAAAAATTGACCATTTTGACCAAAGTTTACTTTTTGGTCAAAAGTTGACCAATTGGGTCAATGAGTGGTCATTAGGTCAAAAATTGACTATTTTGACCAAAATAGACTTTTTGTTCAAAAGTTGACCTATTGGGTCAATGGGTTTGTCATTGGGTAAAGGATTGACCATTTTGACCAAAGTTGACTTTTCGGTTAGAGATTGACTTATTGGGTCAATAATTGGTCATTAATTCAAAAAATGACTATTTCGACCAAAATTGACTTTTTGTCAATAGTTGACCTCCTAGGACAAGGGGTTGGTCATTGGGTCAAGGATTGATCATTTTGACCAAAGTTGACGTTTTGGTCAAAAGTTGACCTATTAGGTCAATGGGTTGGTCATTGGGTCAAGGATTGTCCATTTCGACCAAAGTTGACTTTTCGGTCAGAGATTGGCTTACTGGGTAAATTATTGGCCATTAGGTCAAAAAATGACTATTTTGACCAAAATTGACTTTTTGGTTAAAAGTTGACCTATTGGGTCAATGGGTGGTCATAAGTCAAAATTTAACTAATTTGACCGAAATTGACTTTTTAGTCAAATGTTGTCCTATTGAGTCAATGGTTTGTCATTGGGTCAAGGATTGACTATCTGACCAAAGTTGACTTTTTGGTCAGAGATTGAATTATTTGGTCAATAATTGGTCATTAGGTTAAAAATTGACTATTTTGACCAAAATTGAGTTTTTGGTCAAAGTTAATCCATTGGGTCAACGGGGTTGTCATTGGGTCGGAAATTGACCATTTTGACCAAAGATGACTTTTTGGTAAAATGTTGACCTATTTTGACCAAAACTTGAATTTTTGGTCTAAAGTTAACCCATTGAGTCAACGGGGTGGTCATTGGGTCAGAAATTGACCATTTTGACCAAAGTTGACTTTTTGGTCAAAAGTTCTCCTATTTCGTCAATGACTTGGTAATTGGGTCAAGAATTGACCATTTTGACCAAAGATGACTTTTTGGTCAAAAGTTGACCTATTAGGTTAATGGGTTAGTCATTCGGTCAAATGTTGACCATTTTGACCAAAGTTGACTTTTTCGTTTACAGTTGACCTATTGGGTCAATGGGTGGTCATTTGGTCAAAAATTAACTATTTCGACCAAAATTGACTTTTTGGTCAAAACTTGACCTATTGGGTCATTAGGTTGGTCATTGGGTCAAAAATTTATCATTTTGACCAAAGTTGACTTTTTGGTCAAAAGTTGACCTATTAGTTCAATAATTGGTCACTAATTCAAAAATTGACTATTTTGCTCATTAGGTCACTAATTCAAAAATTGAC
This sequence comes from Papilionanthe hookeriana x Papilionanthe teres, assembly GCA_022702705.1. Taxonomy (NCBI): domain Eukaryota; kingdom Viridiplantae; phylum Streptophyta; class Magnoliopsida; order Asparagales; family Orchidaceae; genus Papilionanthe; species Papilionanthe hookeriana x Papilionanthe teres. Next base: position 55,199,739 of record CM040436.1, read on the forward strand.
TATTTCAGTCAATAGGTCAAAGATTAATTATTTTGACCAAAATTAAATTTTTGGTCAAAAGTTGACCCATTTGGTCAACAGGGTGGTCATTGGGTTAGAAATTGACCATTTTGACCAATGTTGACTTTTTGGTCAAAAGTTCACTTATTGGATCAATGGATGGTCATTCAGTAAAAAATAATTGACTATTCGGTCAAAAGTAGACCTATTGGGTCAATGGGTTTGTCATTGGGTCAAGGATCGACCATTTTAACAAAAGCTGACTTTTTGGTCAGAGATTGACATATTGGGTCAATAATTCTTCATTAGCTCAAAAATTGACTATTTTGACCAAAATTGAATTTTTTTGTTAAAAGTTAACCCATTGGGTGAACGGGGTGGTTATTGGGTCAGAAATTGACCATTTCGACCAAAGTTAACTTTTTGTTCAAAAGTTGACCTATTTGCTCAATGAGTTGGTAATTTGGTCAAGAATTGACTATTTTGACCAAAGATGACTTTTTGGTCAAAAGTTGACCTATTGGGTCAATGGGATGGTCATTAGTTCAAATTTTGACCATTTTGACCAAAGTTGACTTTTTGGTCAAAGATTGACCTATTGGGTCAATGGGTGGTCATTAAATTTAAAATTGATTATTTTGACCAAAATTGACTGTTTGGTCAAAAGTTGACCTATTGTGTCAATGGATTTCTCATTGGGTCAAGGATTGACCAACTTTACCAAAGTTGACTTTTTGGTCAGAGATTGATTTATTTGGTCAATAATTGGTCATTGGGTCAAGGATTGATCATTTTTACCAAAGTTAACTTTTTGGTCAAAACTTGACCTATTGGGTCAATGGGTTGGTCATTGGGTCAAAGATTGCCCATTTTGACCAAGTTGACTTTTTGGTCAAAAGTTAACCTATTGGGTCAATAGGTTTGTCATAAGGGTAAAGGATTGACCATTTTAACCAAAGTTGACTTTTTTTGACGGAGATTGACTTTTTGGGTCAATAATTGGTCATTAGGTCAAAAATTTGTTATTTGACCAAAATTAATTTTTTGGTCAAAAGTTGACTCATTGGGCTAACGGGGTGGTCATTAGGTCAGAAATAGACTATTTTGACCAAAGTTGACTTTTGGTCAAATGTTGACCTATTTGGTTAATGAGTTGGTAATTGGGTCAGGAATTGACCATTTTGACCGAAGATGACTTTTTGACAAAATTTGATCTATTGGGTCAATGGGTTGGTCATTGGGTCAAAAAATGACTAATTTTACTAATGTTGACTTTTTGGTCAAAAGTTTACCTATTGGGTTAATGGGTGGTAATCGGGTAAAAAATTGACTATTTTGACCTAAATTGACTCTAAAGTTGACTTTTTGGTCAAAAGTTGACCTGTTGGGTTATGGGGTGGTTGTTAAATTAAAAATTGACTATTTTGACCAAAATTTACATTTTTTGTCAAAAGTTGACCAATTGGGTGAATGGTTATGTCATTGTGTTAAAGAATGACCATTTTGACCAAAATTTACATTTTGGTCAAAAGTTGACCCATTGGGTCAATGAGGTGGTCATTAGGTCAAAAATTGACTATTTTGACCAAAATTATCTTTTTGGTCAAAAGTGGATCTATTGGGTCAATGGGTTGGTTTTTTGGTTAAGGATTGACCATTTTGACCAAAGTTGACTTTTGAGAAAAAAGTTGACCTATTGTGTCAATGGGTTGGTCATTGGGTCAAGGATTGATCATTTTGACTAAAATTGACTTTTTGGTCAAAAGTTGACCTTTTGGGTCAATTGGTTGGTCATTGGGTCAAGAATTGACCATTTTGACCAAACTTGACTTTTTGGGTCAAAAGTTAACCTACTGGGTCAATGGGTTGGTCATTAGGTCAAGGATTGACCATTTTGACCAAAGTTGACTTTTTGGTCAAAAGTTGACCTATTGGATCAATGGGTTGGTCATTTGGTCAGAAATTGACAATTTTGACCAATGTTCTCTTTTTGGTCAAAAGTTAACCTATTGGGTCAATGGGTCAGTCATTGGGTCAAGGATTGACCATTTTGATTAAAGTTAACTTTTTCTTCAGAGATTGACTTATTGGGTCAATAATTGGTCATTATGTCAAAAATTGACTATTTTGACTAAAATTGAATTTTTGGTCAAAAGTTGACCAATTGGATCAGTGGGTCAGAAATTGACCATTTTGACCAAAGTCGACTTTTTCGTCAAAAGTTGACATATTGGGTAATTTTGGAGGTCATTATGTCAAAAATTGACTATTTTGACCAAAATTGCTTTTTGGTCAAAGTTTGATCTATTGGGTCATTAGGTTAAAGAACGACCGTTATGACTAAAGTTGACCTTTTGGTAAAAAGTTGACTTATTGGGTCAATGAGTTGGTCATTGGATCAAAGATTGTTCATTGGTCAGAGATTGACTTATCGGGTTAATAATTGGTCATTCGGTAAAAAATTGATTATTTTGACCAAAATTAAATTTTTGGTCAAAAGTTGACACCCATTGGGTCAATTGGGTGGTCATTATGTCAGAAATTATCCATTTTGAACTAAGTTGACTTTTTGTCAAAAGTTAACCAATTGGCTCAACAGGTTGGTCATTGGATCAGAAATTCTCCATTTTGACAAAAATTTACTTTTTGTCAAAAATTGACCTATTGGGTCAATGGGGTGGTCATTAGGTAAAAAATTGACTATTTTGGCCAAAACTGACTTTTTGGCCAAAAGTTGATCTTGTGGGTCAATAGGTTGGTTATTAGATTAAGAATTGACCATTCTAACCAAAGTTAACTTTTTTGGTCAAAAAGTTGACCTATGTGGTCAATGTGTTGGTTATTGGGTCAAGAAATGATAATTTTGACCAAAGTTGACTTTTAGGTCATTTGTTAAGAAATTAACAATTTTCACCATAGTTGACTTTTTAGTCAAAAGTGACATATTGGGTCAATGGCGCGGTCAATAAAAAATTGACCATTTTGACCAAAATTGTCTTTTTGGTCAAAAGTTGACCTATTTGGTCAATGGGTTGATTATTGGGTCAATGATTGACCATTTTGACAAAAGTTGATTTTCTGGTCAGAGATTGACTTATTGGGTCAATAATTGGTCATGAGGAAAAATAATTGACCATTTTGATCAAAATTGATTTTTTGGTCAAAAGTTGACCTTTTGGGTCAATGAGCAGGTCATTGGGTCAATGATTGACCATTTTGACTAAAGTTGACTTTTTTGTTAGAGATTAACTTATAAGGTCTATAATTGATTATTAGGTCAAAAATTGACAATTTTTATCAAAATTGAATTTTTGGTCAAAAGTTGACCCATTGAGTTAATGAGGTGATCATTGTGTCGAAAATTGATCATTTTAACCAAATTTAACTTTTTTGCCAAAAGTTGACCTATTGTGTCAATGAGGTGGTCATTAGGTAAAAAATTAATTATTTTGACCAAAATTTACTTTTTGGACAAAAGTTGTCCTTTGGGTCAATGGGTTGGTCATTGGGTCAAGGATTGACCATTTTGACTAAATTTGACTTTTTGGTCAAAAGTTGACCTATTGGGTCAATAGGTTGGTCATTGGGTTAGATAATGACTATTTTAACCCAACTTGACTTTTTGGTCAAAAGTTGACTTATCTGGTTAATGAGGTGGTCATTAGGTCAAAAATTGACAATTTTGACCAAAATTAACATTTTTGTCAAAAGTTGACCTATTGGGTCGATGGGTTGGTCATTGGGTCAAAGATTGACCATTTTGACCAAAGTTGCCTTTTTGGTCAAAAGTTGACCTTTTAGGTCAATGGGTTGGTAATTGGGTTAAAGATTGACCATTTTGACCAAAGTTGACTTTTTGGTCAGAGATTGATTTATTGGGTCAATAATCGGTCATTCGGTCAAAAATTGATTAGTTTGACCAAATTGAATTTTTGGTCAAAATTTGACCCAATGGGTCAATTGGGTGGTCATTATGTCAGAAATTGATCATTTTGACCAAATATGACTTTTTCGTTAGAAGTTGACCGATTGGGTCAACGAGTTTGTCACTGGATAAGAAATTGACCATTTTGACCTAACCTGAGTTTTTTGTCAAAAGTTGACATATTGGGTCAATGGGGTGGTCATTAGGTAAAAAATTGACAATTTTGACCAAAATTGACTTTTTTGTCCAAAGTTAACCTATTGGGTCAAGGGGTTGGTCATTCGGTCAAAAGTTAATGTATTGGGTCAATGGGTTGGCCATTCGGTCATTAGGTTAAGGATTGACCATTTTGACCAAAGTTGAATTTTTGGTCAGTGGTTGACTTATAGGGTCAATATTGGTCATTAGGTCAAAAATTGACTATTTTGACCAAAATTGAATTTTTGATCAAAAGCTGACTTATTGGGTCAATGGGGTGGTCATTGGGTCAGAAATTGACTATTTTGAAGAAAGTTAACTTTTTGGTCAAAAGTTGACCTATTTGGTTAATAGGGCGGTCATTAGGTCAAAAATTGACTGTATTGACCAAAATTGACTTTTTGGTCATAAGTTGACATATTGTGTCAATGGGATGGTCATTGTATCAAGCACTCACTATTTTGACTAAAGTTTACTTTTTGCTCAAAAGTTGACCTATTGGGTCAATGAGTTGGTCATTGGGTCAAGGATTGACCACTTTGACCAAAGTTGACTTTTTGGTCAAAAGTTGACGTATTGGGTCAATAGGTTGGTCATTAGGTCAGAAATTGACCATTTTAAACAAACTTGACTTTCTGGTCAAAAGTTGACCTTTTGGGTTCATGGGATGGTCATTAGGTAAACATTTGATATTTTTGACCAAAATTAACTTTTTAGCCAAAAGTTGACCAATTGGGTCGATGGGTTAGTCATTCGGTCAAGGATTGACCATTTTGACCAAAGTTGATTTTTTGGTCAAAAGTTGACATTGGGTCAATGAGTTGATCATTGGGTTAAAAATTGATAAGTTTGACCAAAGTTGACTTTTTGCTTAGAGATTGACTTATTGGGTCAATAATTGGTCATTTAGTCATAAATTGATTATTTTGACTTAATTGAATTTTTGGTCAAAAGTTGACCCATTGGGTCAAAAGTAGACCTACTGGGTCAATGGGGTGGTCATTAGGTAAAAAATTGACTATTATGACCAAAATTCACTTTTTCGTCAAAAGTTGACCTATTGGGTCAATGGGTTGGTCATTAGATCAAGGATTGATCATTTTGACCAAAGTTCACTTTTTAGTTAAAAGTTGACCTATTTAGTCAATTAGTTGGTTTTTGGGTCATTGATTGACCCTTTTGACCAAAGTTGACTTTTTCGTCATTGGATCATAAATTCACACATGTTGGTAAAAGCTGACTTTTTTTGTCATAAATTCGTCTATTTGAGTTGATGAGTGAGTCATGTAAGTCAAAATTGATTATTTTGACCAAAATTGACTTTTAGCTAAAGTTGACTGTATGGGTCGATGGGTTAGTCATTCGGCGAAGATTGACCATTTTGACCAAAGTTGATTTTTGGTCGAAAGTTGACATTGAGAGTCGATGGGTTGATCATTGGGTTAAAAATTGATAATTTTGACGAAAATTGACTTTTTGCTTAGAGGTTGACTTATTGGGTCGATAATTGGTCATTCGATCATAAATTGATTATTTTGACTTAATTGAATTTTTAGTCGAAAGTTGACCATTAGATCGAAAGTAGACTCTTTGGGTCAATGAAATTGGTCATTAGGTAAAAAATTGACTATTATGACGAAATTCACTTTTTAAATCGAAAGTTGACTTTATTGGGTCGATGGGTTAGTCATTAGATCAAGGATTGATCATTTTGACCAAAGTTCACTTTTTAGTTAAAAGTTGACTGTTTAATCAATTAGTTGGTTTTGGGTCATTGATTGACCCTTTTGACCAAAGTTGACTTTTTACGTCATTGGATCATAAATTCACCATGTTGACTAAAAGCTGACTTTTTTGTCATAAATTAAATCTATTTAGTTGATAGGTATGATCATTCAGTCGAAAATTGGTTATTTTGACCAAAATTGACTTTTTGGTCCAAAGTTGACCTATTTCTTCAATGGGTTGGTCAATAGGTCAAGGATTGACCATTCTGATCAAAGTTGTCTTTTTGCTCAAATGTTGACCTATTGGATCAATGGGTTGTTTATTGGGTCAGAAATTGACATTTTTAACTAAGTTGACTTTTTGGTCAAAAGTTGACATATTGGGTTAACGGGGTGGTTGTTAGGTGAATAATTGACTATTTTAACCAAAATTGACTTTTTTGTCAAAAGTTGACCGATTGGGTCAATGGGTATGTCATTGTGTCAAAGTTTGACCATTTTGACCAAAATTGACATTTTGGTCAAAAGTTGACCCATTGGGCCAATAGGGTGGTTATTTGGTCAAAAATTGGCTATTTTGACTAAATTTGACTTTTTTGTCAAAAGATGACCTATTGGGTCAATGGGTTGGTTATTTGGTCGAGGATTGACCATTTTAACCAAAGTTGACTTTTTGGTAAACAGTTGATCTATTGGGTCAATGAGTTGGTCATTGGGTTAAGGATTGACCATTTTGACTAAAATTGTCTTTTTGGTCAAAAGTTGGCATTCTAGGTCAATTGGTTAGTCATTTTGGTCAAGGATTGACCATTTTGACCAAAGTTAACTTTTTGGTCAAAAGTTGACCTATTGGGTCAATGGGTTGGTCATTATTTCAACGTTGACCATTTTGACAAAGTTGACTTTTTTGGTCAAACGTTGACCTATTGGATCAATGGGTTGGTCATTTGGTCAGAAATTAACCATTTTAACAAAGTTGACTTTTTGGTCAAAAGTTGACCTATTGGGTCAATTGGTCGGTCATTGGGTCAAGGATTGACCATTTTGACCAAAGTTAACTTTTTTGTCAGAGATTGACTTATTGGGTCAATAATTCGTCATTAGGTCAAAAATTGACTCTTTTGACCAAAATTGAATTTTTGGTCAAAAGTTGATCCTTTGGGTCAATGGGGTGGTCATTGGGTTAAAAATTAACCATTTTGACCAAAGTTGAATTTTTGGTCACTGGTTGACCTATTGCGTCATTTGGTTGTTCATTAGGTGAAAAATTAACTATATTGACCAAAATTAACTTTTTGTTCTAAAGTTGACATATGGGATAAATGGGTTGGTCATTCTATCAAGGATTGACTATTTTGACTAAAGTTCACTTTTTGGTCAAAAGTTGACCTATTGGGTCAAGGATTGAACATGTTGACCAAAGTTGACTTTTTGGTTAGAGATTGACTTATTGGGTCAATAATTGATTATTAAGACAAAAATTGATTATTTTGATTAAAATTAACTTTCTGGTCAAAAATTGGTCTATTAGGTTAATGGGTTGGTCATTGGGTCAATAATTGATAATTTTGACCAAAGTTAACTTTTTGGTTAAAAGTTGGCCTATTGGGTCAATGTGTTATTCATTGGTTCAGAAATTGACCATTTTGAACTAGTTGACCTTTTGGTTAGAGATTGACTTATTGGGTCAATTAGTCATTAGGTTAAAAATTGATTATTTTGACCAAAATAAACTTTTTGGTAAAAAGTTAACCTACTGGGTCAATGGGTTAGTCATTGCGTCAAAGATTAATCATTTTGACCAAAGTTAAGTTTTTGGTAAAAAACTGACCTATTGGATCAATGGGTTGGTCATTGGGTCAGAATATGACCATTTTGACCAAAGTTGACTTTTTGGTCAAAAGTTGACGTATTGGGCCAATGAGGTGGTCAGTAGGTCAAAAATTGACTATATCGACCAAAATTAACTTTTTGGTCAAAAGCTCACATTTGGATCAATGGGTTGGTCATTGGGTCAAGATTGACCATTTTGGCCAAAGTTGAATTTTTGGTCAAAAGTTGATCTATTCTGTCAATGGGTTGGTCATTGGGTCAAGGATCGACCATTATGACCATTGTTGACTTTTTTGCCAGAGATTGACTTATTGGGACAATAATTGGTCAGTAGGTCAAAAATTGACAATTTTGACCAAAATTGAATTTTTTGTCAAAAGTTGACCTATAGAGTCAAAGGGTTGGTCATTGAGTCAAGGATTGACCATTTTGACAAAAGTTGACTTGTTAGTCAAAAGTTGACTTATTGGGTCGATGGGTTAGTTATCGGAGTCGAGAATTGATTATTTTGACCAAAGTTGACTTTTTGGTAAGAGATTTACTTATTGGGTCAATAATTGGTCATTAGAACAAAAATTAACTTTTTGTTCCAAAGTTAACATATTGGGTCAATGGGTTGGTCATTAGGTTAAGGATTGACAATTTTGACTAAAGTTGACTTTTTGGTCAAAAGTTGACCTATTAGGTCAATTGGTTGGTCATTGGTTTAGAAATTGACCATTTTAACCAAAGTCGAATTTTTTGTCGAAGTTGACATATTGGGTCAAATGGGTGGTCATTACGTCAAAAATTGACTATTTTGACCAAAATTGCTTTTTTGGTCGAAGGTTGATTGAGTGGTTTGTTGGGTCAAAGATTGACCATTATGACCATAGTTGACTTTTTAGTCAAAAGCTGACCTATTGGGTCAATGGGTTGGTCATTGGGTCAAGGATTAACCATTTTGACCAAAGTTGACTTTTTCGTCAAAGGTTGACTTATAGGGTCAATAATTGGTCAGTAGGTCAAAAATTGACTATTTTGACCAAAATTGAATTTTTGTTCAAAAGTTGACCTTAGGGTATATGGGTTGGTCATTGGGTCAAGGATTGACCATTTTCACCACAGTTGGCTTTTTGGTCAAAATTTAACCTATTGGGTTAAAGGGTTGGTCATTGGTCAAGGATTGATTATTTTGACCATAGTTGACTTTTTGGTAAGAGATTGACTTATTAGGTCAATAATTGGTCATTAGAAAAAAAAATTGACTATTTTGACCAAAATTAACTTTTTTGTCAAAAGTTGACCTACTGAGTCAATTAGTTGGTCATTGGGTCAAAAATTGATCATTTTGACCAAAGTCGACTTTTTGGTCAAAGTTGATAAAATGGGTCAATTGAGTGGTCATTAGGTGAAAATTGACTTTTTTTAACCAAAATTTCTTTTTGGTCGAAGGTTGATTTATTGGGTCATTGGGTCAAAGATTGACCATTTTGACCATAGTTGACTTTTTCGTCAAAAGTTGACCCATTGGGTCAATAGGTTGGTCATTTGGTTAAGGATTGACCATTTTGACCAAAGTTGACTTTTTAGTCAGAGGTTCACCTATAGGGTCAATAATTCATCATTAGGTCAAAAAATGACTATTTTGACCAAAATTAAATTTTTGGTCAAAAGTTAACTTATTGGGTCAATGGGGTGGTAATTGGGTCAGAAATTGACTATTTTGACCAAAGTTGACTTTTTGGTTAAAAGTTGACTTATTGGTCAATAGGGCGGTCATTAGGTAAAAAATTGACTATTATGACCAAAATTGACATTTTGGTCAAAAATTGACCTATTGTATCAATGTGATGGTCAATATGTAAAGGATTGACTTTTTTGACTAAAGTTCACTTTTTGGTCAAAAGTTGACCTATTGGGTCAATGGGTGGGTCATTGGGTCAAGGATTGACCATTTTGACCAAATTTGACTTTTTTGTCAAAAGTTGACCTATTGGGTCAATTGGTTGGTCATTGGGTCAGAAATTGACCATTTAAACCAAACTTGACTTTCTGGTCAAAAGTTGACCTATTGGGTTAATGCGTGGTCATTAGGCAAAAAATTAACATTTTTGACCAAAATTGACTTTTTGGTCAAATGTTGACATATTTAGTCAATGAGTTGGTAAATAGGTGAAGGATTCACCATTTTGACCAAAGTTGCCTTTTGGTCAAAAGTTGACCTATTGGGTCAATGGGTTGTTTATTGGGTCGAACTTGACCATTTTACTAAAGTAGACTTTTTGGTCGAAAAGTTGACTGTTAGATCGATAGGGTGGTTGTTAGGTTAAAAGTTGACTATTTTAACCAAAATTTACTATTTTGTCAAAAGTTAACCAATTGGGTCAACGGGTGTGTCATTGTGTCAAGGATTGACCATTTTGACTAAAATTCAGATTTTGATCAAAAGTTGACCGATTTGATCAATGGGGTGGTCATGAGGTCAGAAATTGACTACTTTGACCAAAATTGACTTTTTGGACAAAAGTTAACCTATTGGGTCAATGGGTTTGTTATTTGGTCAAGGATTAAACATTTTGACCAAAGTTGATTTTTTGGTAAAAAGTTGACTTTTTGGTCAATAGTTGACCTATTGGGTCAAGGGTTTTGTTTTTGATTCAAAAACTGAGCATTTTGACCAAACTTGACTTTTCGGTCAAAATTTGACTTATTGGGTTAATGATTGACCATTTTGACCAAAGTTGACTTTTTGTTCAGAGATTGACTTATTGGATCAATAATTGGTCATTAGGTTAGAAATTGAATATTTTGAGCAAAATTGAAGGTTTGGTCAAAATTTGACAAATTAGGTCAACGGGATGGTCATTGGGTAAAAAATCGACCATTTCCACCAAAGTTGACTTTTTGGTCAAAAATTGACCTATTGGGGCAATGGGATGGTCATTAGGTCAAAAATTGACTTTTTGGTCAAAATTCGACTTATAGGGCAATGGGTTGGTCATTGGGTCAAGGATCGACCAATTTGACCAAAGTTGACTTTTTTGTCAGAGATTGACTTATTGGGTCATTAATTGGCCATTAGGTCAAAAATTGACAATTTGGACCAAAATTGACTTTTTGGTCGAAAGTTGACTGCAGTGGGTCGATGGAATCTAGTCATTAGGTCGAGATTAACCATTTTGACCAAAGTTAACTTTTTGTTCGGAGATTAACTTATTGGGTCGATAATTGGTCATTAAGTCGAAAATTAGCTATTTTGACCAAAATTATGTTGACTGTTAATTGATGAAGGTGGTCATTAGAGTCAAAAATTGACAATTTTAACCAAAATTGACTTTTTAGTCAAAAGTTGTCCTTTAGGTCAATGGGTGAGTCATTGGGTCAAGGATTGACCATTTTGACTAAAGTTGACTTTTCAGTCAAAATTTGACCTAGTTTGTCAATGGGTTGGTCATTGGGTCAAGGATTGACCATTTTTACAAAGATGACTTTTTGGTCAAAAGTTGACATATTGGGTTAATATTGGTCATTAGGTAAAAAATTGACTATTCTGACCAAAATTGACTTTTTGGTCAAAAGTAGATCTAGTGTATCAGTGGGATGGTCATTGGGTCAAGGATTTATCATTTTAACCTAATTTGACTTTTTGGTCAGAGATTGATTTATTGGGTCAATACTTGGTCATTAGCTCAAAAATTGACTATTTTGAACAAAATTTTGTTTTTGTTCAAAAGTTGACCTATTGGGTCAATGAGTTGGTCATTGGGTCAAGAATTGAACATTTTAACCGTAGTTGAATTGTTGGTCAAAAGTTGACCTATTGGATCAATGGGTTGGTCATTGGGGCAAGGATTGAACATATTGACCAAAGTTGACATTTCGTTAAAAGTTAACTTATTAGATCAATGGCTTGGTCTTTAGGTCAGAAAATGACCATTTTTATCAAAGTTGACTTTTTGTCAAAAGTTGACCTATTGGGTCTATGGGTTGGTCATTGGGTTAAGGATTGACCATTTTGACCAAAGTTGACTTTTTGGTCAAAAGTTGACCTATTGGGTCAATGGGTTGGTCATTGAGTTAAGGATTGACAATTTTGACCAAAGTTATCTTTTTGGTAAGAGATTGACTTATTGGGTTAATAATTGGTCATTAAGTCTAAAATTAACCATTTTGGCTAAAATTGACTTTCTGGTCAAAAGTTGACCATGGGGTCAATGGGTTTGTCATTGGGTCAAGGATTGACCATTTTGACTAAAGTTGCTTTAGGTCAAAAGTTGACCTATTGGGTCAATGGTTTGATCAGTGGGTCAGAAATTGATCATCTTGACCAAAGTCAACTTTTTCGTCAATAGTTGACATATTGGGTAATTTTGGTGATCATTAGGTCAAAAATTGACTATTTTGCCCAAAATTACTTTTTGGTTAAAGGTTGATCTATTGGTTCATTGGATTAAAGATTGACAATTTGGACTATAGTTGACTTTTTGATCAAAAATTGACCTATTGGATCAATGGGTTGGTCATTGGGTCAATGATTGACCTTTTTGACCAATGTTAACTTTTTGGTCAGAGATTGACTTATTTGGTCAATGGGTTGGTCATTGGGTCAAAGATTAACCATTCTGACCAAAATTAACTTTTTGGTCAAAAGTTGACCTTTTGGGTCAATGGGTTGGTCATTGAGTCAAGGATTGACTATTTTGACCAAAGTTGACTTTTAAGTAAGAGATTGACTTATTGGGTCAATAATTGGTCAGTAGAACAAAAATTGATTATTTTGATCAAAATTTACTTTTTGGTCGAAAGTTAACCTATTGGGTCAATGGGTTGATCATTGGGTCAAGAATTCACCATTTTGATTAAAGTTATCTTTTTGGTCAAAAGTTGACTTATTGGGTCAATTGGTTGGTCATTGAGTCAGAATTTGACAATATTGAGCAACGTCAATCTTTTGGTCAAAGTTGACATATTGGGTCAATTGGGTTATCATTAGGTTAAAAATTGACTATTTTGACCAAAATTACTTTTTGGTCAAAGGCTGCTCTATTGGGTCATTGGGTCTAAGATTGATTATTTTGACCATAGTTGACTTTTTTGTCAAAAGTTGACTTATTGGGTCAATCGGTCGAAGATTGACCATTTTAACCAATGTTATCTTTTTGGTCAGAGGTTGACTTATAGGTTCAATAATTGGTAATTAGGTAAAAAATTGACACCTTTGATCAAAATTAACTTTTTTTCAAAAGTTGACCTATTGGGTCAATGGGTTGGTCAGTGGGTCAAGGATTGACCATTTTGACCAAAGTTGACTTTTTCTTCAAAAGTTCACCTATTGGATCAATGGGTTGGTCATTGGGTCAAAAATTGACCATTTTGACAAAAGTTGCTTTTTTGTCAGAGATTGACTTATTGTGTCCATAATTGGTCATTCGATCAAAGATTGATTATTTTAACCAAAATTGAATTATGGGTAAAAAGTTAACCCATAAGGTCAATTAGGTGGTCATTAGGTCAGAAATTGACCATTTTGACCAAACTTGACTTTTTTGTCAAAAGTTGACCTATTGGGTCAATGAGTTAGTCAAAGGGGTGGTCATTAGGTAAAAAATTTACTATTTTGACCCAAATTGACTTTTTGATCAAAAGTTGACTTATTGGGTTAATGGATTGGTCGTTGGGTCGAGGATTGACCATTTTGACTAAAGTTGACTTTTAGTTAAAAGTTGACCCATTGGGTCAATTAGTTGGTTATTAGGTCAAGGATTGACCCTTTTGACAAAAGTTGACTTATTGGTCATTTGGTCAGAAATTAAACATGTTGACCAAAGCTGACTTTTTTGTCAAAAGTTCATATATTTGGTCAATGGGGTGGTCATTAGGTCTAAAATTAACTATTTTGATCAAAATTGACTTTTTAGTGAAAAGTTGATCTATTTAGTCAATAGGTTGGTCATTAGGTCAAGGATTGACCATTTTGACAAAAGTTGTCTTTTCGGTCAAAAGTTGACCTATTGGGTCAATGGGTTCGTTATTGGGTCAGAAATTGACCATTTTAACTAAAGTTCACTTTTTGGTCAAAAGTTGACCTGTTGGGTCAATGGGGTGGTTGTTAGGTTAGAAATTGATTATTTTGACCAAAATTCACATTTTGGTCAAAAGTTGACCCATTAGATCGATGGGGTGGTCATTAGGTCAAAAATTGGTTATTTTGACCCAAATTGACTTATTTTGTCAAAAGTTGACCTAGTGGGTCAATGGGTTGGTTATTTGGTCAAGGATTGACCATTTTGACCAAAGTTGACATTTTGGTAAAAAGTTGACCAAATTGGTCAAGGGGTTAGTCATGGGGTCAAGGTTTGATTATTTTTACTAAATTGACTTTTTGGTCAAAATTTGACCTTTTGGGTCAAATTGTTGGTCATTGGGTCAAGTATTGACCTTTTTGACCAAAGTTGACTTTTAGTCAAAATTTGACATGTTTGGTCAATGGGTTGGTCAATAGGTCAAGGATTGACCATTTTGTCAAAAGTTGACTTTTTGGTCAAAAGTTAACCTATTGGGTCAATGGGTTGGTCATTGGGTCAAGGATTGATTATTTTGACAAAAATTGACTTTTTGGTAAGATATTGACCAATTGGGTCAATAATTAGTCATTAAAACAAAAATTGACTATTTTGGTCAAAAGTTAACCTATTGGGTCAATGGATTGGTCATTGGGTCAAGGATTGACCATTTTGACTAAAGTTGTCTTTTTAGTCAAAAGTTGACCTATTGGGTCAATTGTTTGGTCATTGGGTCAGAAATTGATCATTTTGACAAAAGTCGACTTCTCAGCCAAAGTTGACATATTGGGTCAATTGGGTTGTCATTAGGTAAAAAATTACTTATTTTGACAAAAATTTCTTTTTAGTCAAAGGTTGCTCTATTGGGTCATTGGGTCAAAGATTGACCAGTTTGTCATAGTTGACTTCTTGGTCAAAAGTTAACCTATTGGGTCAATGGGTCAAAGATTGACCATTTTGACCGATGTTGACTTTTTGGTCAGAGATTGACTTATACGGTCAATAATTGGTCATTAGGTCAAAAAATGACAACTTTGATCAAAATTAACTTTTTGGTCAAAATTTGACCTCATGGGTCAATGGGTTGGTCATTGGATCAATGATTGACCATTTTGACCAAAGTTGACTTTTTGGTCAAAAGTTGACCTATAAGGTCAATGGGTTGGTCTTTGGGTAAAAAATTGTCAATTTTGACCAAAGTTGCTTTTTGGTCAAAGATTGACTTATTGGGTCAAAATTTGGTCATTCGGTCAAAAATTGATTATTTTGACCAAAATTGAATTTTTGGTCAAAAGTGGGCCCATTAGGTTAAATGGGTGGCATTATGTCAAAAATTGACCATTTTGACCAAACTTGACTTTTTTGTCAAAAGTTGATCTATTGGGTCAATGGGTTGGTCATTGGATAAGAAATTAACCACTTTGACCAAACTTGACTTTTTTGTCTAAAGTT
Organism: Papilionanthe hookeriana x Papilionanthe teres; assembly: GCA_022702705.1. Taxonomy (NCBI): domain Eukaryota; kingdom Viridiplantae; phylum Streptophyta; class Magnoliopsida; order Asparagales; family Orchidaceae; genus Papilionanthe; species Papilionanthe hookeriana x Papilionanthe teres. The sequence goes on from CM040436.1 coordinate 55,214,918, forward strand.
AACCTATTAGGTCAATGCGGTGGTCATTAGGTGAAAATTGACTATTTTGACCAAAATTAACTTTTTGGTCAAAAGTTAATCTATTTAGTTAATGGGTTGGTCATTGGGTCGAGGATTTACCATTTTGACCAAAATTGACTTTTTGGTCAAAAGTTAATCTATTGAGTTAATGGGTTGGTCATTGGGTCGAGGATTTACCATTTTGACCAAAGTTGACTTTTTGGTTAAAAGTTGACTTATTGGGTTAATTAGTTGGTTATTGGGTCAAGGATTGACCCTTTTAACCAAAGTTGACTTTTGGTCATTGGGTCAGAAATTAAACATGATGACCAAAGTTGACTTTTTTGTCAAAAGTTAATCTATATGGTCAATGGGGTGGTCATTAGGTCAAAAATTGACTATTTTGATCAAAACTAACTTTTTGGTCAAAAATTGACTTTTTGGATCAATGAGTTGGTCATTGGGTCAAGAATTGACCATTTTGACCAATGTTGACTTTTTGGTTAAAAGTTGACCTATTAGGTCAATGGGTTGGTCATTGAGTCAAAAATTAACTATTTTGACCAAAGTTGACTTTTTGCTTAAAAGTTGACCTATTTTGTCAATGATTGGTTATTAGGTCAAAATTGATTATTTTGACCAAAATTAACTTTTTGGTCAAAATTTGACCTTTTGGGTCAATGGTTTGGTCATTGGGTCACAAATTGACCATTTTAACCAAAGTTGCCATTTTGGTCAAAAGTTGACCTGTTGGGTCAATGTGGTGGTTGTTAGGTTCGAAATTCACTATTTTGACCAAACTTCACATTTTGGTCGAAAGTTGATCCATTGGATCGATGAGGTGTTCATTAAGCTAAAAATTGGTTATTTTGACCCAATTGACTTTTGGTCGAAAGTTGACCTCTTTAGGTCGATGGGTTGGTTATTTGGTCAAGGATTAACCATTTTGAGCAAAGTTGACTTTTTGGTAAAAAGTTGACCTAATTGGTTAATGGGTTGGTCATTGGGTCAAGGATTGATTATTTTGACTAAATTGACTTTTTGGTCAAAATTTGACCTTTTGGGTCAGTTGGTTGGTTATTGGGTCATAAATTGACTATTTTAACTTAAGTTGAATTTTTGGTCAAAAGTTGACCTGTTGGTTCAATGGGGTGGTTGTTAGGATAGAAATTGACTATTTTGACGAAACTTAACATTTTGGTCAAAAGTTGATCCATTGGGTCAATGGGGTGGTCATTAGGTCAAAAATTGCCTATTTTGACCCAAATTGACTTTTTGGTCAAAAGTTGACTTACTAGGTCAATGGGTTTGTTATTTAGTCAAGGATTGACCATTTTGACCAAAGCTGACTTTTTGGTAAAAGATGACCTAATTGGACAAAAGTTGACTTTTGGGTCAAACATTGACCATTTTGACCAATGTTGACTTTTTAGTCAAAATTTGACTTATTGGGTCAATGGGTTGGTTATTGGGTCAGAAATTGACCATTTTAACTAAAGTTGACTTTTTGGTCAAATGTTGACATGTTGGGTCAATGAGGTAGTTGTTAGGTTAGAAATTAATTATTTTAACCAAACTTCACATTTTGGTCAAAAGTTGACCGATTGGGTCAATTGGATGGTCATTAGGTCAAAAATTAGCTATTTTGACCCAAATTTACTTTTTGGTCAAAAGTTGACCTACTGGGTCAATGAGTTGGTTAATTTGTCAAAGATTTACCATTTTGACCAAAGTTGATTTTTTGGTAAAATGTTGACCTAATTGGTCAATGGGTTATTCATTGGGTCAAGATTGATCATTTTGACTAAATTGAATTTTTGGGCAAAATTTGACCTTTTAGGTCTGTTGGATGGTCATTGGGTCAAGGATTGACCATTTTGACCAAAGTTGACTTTTTGGTCAAAAGTTGACCTATTGGGTCAATAGGTTGGTCATTAGGTCAGAGATTGACCATTTTATCCAAAGTTGACTTTTGGGTCAAAAGCTGACCTATTTGATTAAAAGGTTGGTCATTTGGTCAGAAATTGACTTTTTTTACCAAAGTTGACTTTTGGTAAAAAGTTGACATACTGGGTAAATGGGTCGGTCATTGGGTCAAGTACTGTCCAATTTGAGTAAAGTTGATTTTTCTGTCAGAGATTGACTTATTGGGTCAATAATTGGTCATTAGGTCAAAAATTGAATATTTTGACCAAAATTGAATTTTGGTCAAAGGTTGACCCATTGGATCAATGAGGAGGTCATTGGGTCATAAATTAACCATTTTGACTAAAGTTGACTTTTTGATCATAAGTTGACCTATTGGGGTGGACATTAGATTGATGAGTTGAACATTTTGACTCAAAATTGACTTTTTGGTTAAAAATCGAATCTATTGAGTCGATTCGAGTTGGTCATTAGGTCAAGGATTTACCACTTTGACCAAAGTTTACTTTTTGGTCAAAAGTTGACTTATTGAGACAATGGGTTCGTCATTGGGTCAAGGATTGACCATTATGACCAAATTTGACTTTTTGGCCAAAGATTGACTAATTGGGTCAATAAATGGTCATTAGGTCAAAAATTGACAATTTTGACAAAAATTGACTTTTTGTTCTAAAGTTGACCTTTTGGGTCAATGGGTCGGTCATTGGGTCAAGGTTTGACAATTTTGACCAATGTTTTCTTTTTGGTAAAAAATTAACATATTGGGTCAATTGGTTGGTCATTGGGTAAAGGATTGACCATTTTTACCAAAGTTGACATTTGGTCAATCAGTTGGTCAATTGGTCAAGGATTGACCATTTTGACCAATATTGACTTTTTAGTCAAAGATTGACTTATTGGGTTAATAATTGGTCATTAGTTCAATAATTGATTATATTAGCAAAAATTGGAAGTTTGGCCAAAAGTTGAGCAATTGTGTCAATGGGGTGGTCATTGTGTCAGAAATTGACCATTTAGACCAAAGTTGAGTTTTTGGTTAAAAGTTGACCTATTGGGTCAAGGGTTTGGTCATTAGCTCAGAAACAGACCATTTTTTACCAAACATGACTTTTGGTTAAAAGTTGACATATTGGGTCAATGGGTTGCTCATTAGGTCCATGATTGACCATTTTAACCAAAGTTTACTTTTTGGTCAAAGACTTATTGGGTCAATAATTGGTCATTAGGTCAAAAATTGACTATTTTGACTACAATAGAATTTTTTGTCAAAAGTTGACCCATTTGGTCAACGGGGTGGTCATTGGGTCAAAAATTGACCATTTCGACCAATGTTGACTTTTTGGTCAAAAGTTGACCTATTGGGTCAATGGGATGGTCATTAGGTCAAAACTTAACTTTTTTATCCAATATTTTGGTTTTTGGTCAAAATTTTACCTATTGGGTTAATGGGTTGGTCATTGGGTCAAGGATTGACCATTTTGATCAAAGTTGATTTTTTGGTCAAAAGTTAACCAATTGAGTCAATGGGTTGGTCATTGGGTTAAAAATTGACCATTTTGACCAAAGTTGACTTTCTGGTCAGACATTGTCTTAATTGGTCAGAAGGTCAAAGATTGACTATTTTTACCAAAATTCAATTTTTGGTCAACAGTTGAACTATTGGGTCAATGGGTTGGTCATTGGGTCAAGGATTGACCATTTTGACCAAAGTTTAATTTTTGGTCAAAAGTTGACCTATTAGGTCAATTATTTGGTCCTTGGGTCAATGATTGACCATTTTGACGAAAGTTGAATTCTTGGTAAGAGATCGACTTATTGGATCAATAATTTATCATTTTTGTCAAAAATTGACTATTTTGACCAAATTTGACATTTTGGTCAAAAGTTGACCTATTGGTCAATGGGTTGGTCATTGGGTCAAGGATTGATCATTTTGACCAAAGTTGACTTTTTCGTCAAAAGTTTATCTATTGGGTAATTGGGTTGGTCATTGGATAAAAAATTTACCGTTTTGACCAAAATTTGACATATTAAGTAATTTAGGTGGTCATTAGGACAAAAATTGACTATTTTGACCAAAATTGCTTTTTGGTCAAAGATTGATTTATTGGGTCATTGGGTCAAGGATTGACCATTTTGACTAAAGTTGACTTTTTGGTAAAAAGTTGACCTATTGGGTCACTTGGGTTGTCATTGGGTCAAGGATTGACCATTTTGACCAAAGTTGACTTTTTGGTCAAAAGTTGACCAATTAGGTTAATGGGTTGGTCATTGGATCAAGGATTGACCATTTGATCAAAGTTGACTTTTTGGTCAAAAGTTGACCTATTAGATCAATGGGTTGGTCATTGGGTCAGAATTTGACAATTTTGACCTTAGTTGACTTTTGGTCAAAAGTTTACATATTGGGTTAATGGGGTGGTCATTAGGTTAAAAATTGATTATATTAACCAAAATTGACTTGTTGGTCAAAAGTTGTCCTTTTGTGTCACTGAGTTGGTGATTGTGTCAAGGATTGAATTTTTTGACTAAAGCTCACTTTTTGGTCAAAAGTTGACCTATTCGGTCAATGGGTTGGTCATTGGGTCAAGGATTGACCATTTTGACCAAAGTTGGTTTTTTGGTCGGAGATTGACTTATTGGGTCAATAATTTGTCATTATGTCAGAAATTGACTATTTTGGTCAAACATTGACCTATTGGGTCTATGGGTTTTTCATTGGGTCAAGGATTGACCATTTTGACCAAAGTTGACTTTTTGGTTAAAAGTTGACTTATTAGGTTAATGTGTTGGTTATTGGGTCAGAAATTGACCATTTTAACCAAACTTGATGTTTTGGTAAAAAGTTGTCCAATTGGGTTAATGGGGTGGTCATTATGTAAAAAATTGACAATTTTGATCAAAACTAACCTTTTAGTCAAAAGTTGACCAATTAGGTCAATGGGTTGGTCATTGGATCAAGGATTGACCATTTTGACCAAAGTTGACTTTTTGGTCAAAAGATGACCTATTGGGTCATTGGATTAGTCATGGGGTCGAAGATCGACCATTTCGACCAAAGTTGACTAGTTGTCTGAGATTGACTTATTGGGTCAATAATTGGTCATTCGGTCAACAATTGATTATTTTGACCAAAATTGAATTTTTGGTCAAAAGTTGACCCATTGGGTTAATTGGGTGCTCATTATGTCAGAAATTGACCATTTTGACCAAAGTTTACTTTTTATCAAAAGTTAACCTATTGGGGCAATGGGTTGGTCACTGGATCAGAAATTCATCATTTCGAGCAAACATGATTATTTCTCAAATGTTAACCTATTTGGTCGATGGGATGGTTATTAGGTCAAAAATTAACTTATTTTGACCAAAAATGACTTCTTGGTCAAAATTTGACCTATGGGGGCAATGGGTTGGTCATTGGGTCAAGGATATACTATTTTGGCCAAAATTTCTTCTTGGTCAAAGATTGACCATTTTGACCATAGTTGACTTTTTGGTCAAATGTTGACCTATTGGGTCAATGGGTTAGTACTTGGGTTAAGGATTGACCATTTTGGCCAAAGTTGAGTTTTGGGTCAAACGTTTACTGTGTATCAATGGGTTGGTCATTGGATCAAAAATTGAGCATTTTTACCAAAGTTGATTTTTGGTCAAAAGTTTACCTATTGGGTCAATGGGGTGGTCATTAGATCAAAAATTGACTATATTGACCAAAATTAACTTGTTGGTCAAATTTTGACCTATTGAGTCAATGGGTTGGTCTTTGTGTCATGGATTGACTATTTTGACTAATGTTCACTTTTTCGTAAATAGTTGACCTTTTGGGTCAATGGGTTGGTCATTGGATCAAGGATTGACCATTTTGACCAAAGCTGAATTTTTGGTCAGAGATTGACTTATTGGGTCAATAATTTATCATTATGTCAAAAATTGACTATTTTGGTCAAAAGTTGACCTATTAGGTATGTGGGTTTTTCATTGGTTCAAGGATTGACTATTTTGACCAAAGTTGACTTTTTGGTCAAAAGTTGACTTATCGGGTTAATGGGTTGGTTATTGGGTCAGAAATTGACTATTTTAACCAAACTTGATGTTTTGGTCAAAAGTTGTCCAATTGGGTTAATGGAGTGGTCATTATGTCAAAAATTGACAGTTTTGATCAAAATTAACTTTTTGGTCAAACGTTGACCTTTTGCGTCAATGGGTTGGTCATTGGGTCCAGGATTGACCATTTTGACCAAAGTTGACTTTTTGGTCAGAGGCGGACCTATTGGGTCAGTGGGTTGGTCATGGGGTCAATGATTGACCATTTCGACCAAATTGACTTTTGGTCAGAGATTGACTTATTGGGTCAATAATTGGACATTCGGTAAAAAATTGATTATTTTGACTAAAAGTGAATATTTTGTCAAAAGTTGACCCATTGGGTCAATTGGGTGGTCATTATGTCAGAAATTGACCATTTTGACCAAAGTTGACTTTTTATCAAAAGTTGACAATAGGGTCAATGGGTTGGTCATTAGATCAAAAATTCACAATTTCGACCAAACATGACTTTTTTCTCAAAAGTTAACCTATTGGGTTAATGGGGTGGTCATTATGTAAAAAATTAACTCATTTGACCAAAATTGACTATTTGGTCAAAAGTTGATCTTTTGGGTCAATGGGTTGGTCATTAGATTAAGCATTGACCATTTTAACCAAAGTTGACTTTTAGGTCAAAAGTTGACCTATTGGGTCAATTTGTCAGTTATTGGGTCAGAATTAATTATTTTGACCAAAGATGACTTTTGGTCATTGGGTGAGAATTAATGATTTTGACCATTATTGACTTTTTGGTCCAAAGTTGACCTGTTGGGTCAATGGAGTGGTCATTAGATCAAAAATTGACTATATTGACCAAAATTGTCTTTTTGGTCAAATGTTGACCTATTTGGTTAATGGGTTGGTTGGTCATTGGGTCAATGATGGACCATTTTGATGAAAGTTGACTTTTTGGTCAGAGATTGAATAATTGGACATTAGGTAAAAAATTGACTATGTTGACCAAAATTGAATTTTTAGTAAAACGTTAACCCATTAAGTTAATGGGGTGGTCATTGTGTCAGAAATAGACCATTTTGACCAAATGTAACTTTTAGGTCAAAAGTTGACCTATTGGGTCAATGTGGTGGTCATTAGGTCAAAAATTGACAATTTTGACCAAAATTGACTTTTTGGTCAAAAGTTGTCCTTTTGGGTAAATGGGGTGGTCATTGGATCAAGGATTGACCATTTTTACTAAAGTTGACTTTTTGATCAAAACTTGACCTATTGGATCAATATTGGACATTAGGTCAAAAATTGAATATTTTGGCCAAAATTGACTTTTTGATCAAAAGTCGATCTATTGGGTCAGTGGGTTAATGAGTTCGTCATTGGGTTAAGGATTGACAATTATAACCAAAATTAACTTTTTGGTCTGAGATTGATTTATTGGGCCAATAAATGGTCATCACGTCAAAATTTGATAATTTTAACCAAAATTGACTTTTTGTTCAAAAGTTGATCTATTGGGTAAATCAGTTGGTCATTGGGTCAAGATTGACCATTTTGACCAAAGTTCACTTTTAAGTCAAAAGTTAACCTATTAGGTAAATGGGTTTGTCATTGGGTCAAAAATTGATAATTTTGACCAAAGTTGACTTTTTGATTAAAAGTTGACCTATTTAGTCATTGGGTGGTCATTAGGTCAAAAAATCATTTTTTTGACCAAAATTAACTTGTTGGTCAAAAGTTGACCTTTTGGGTCAATGGTTTAGTCATTGGGTCTAGGATTGACCATTTTTACCAATGTTGAGTTTTGGTTAGAGATTTACTTATTGGGTCAAAAGTTGACATATTGGGTCAATTGGTTGGACATTTGGTCAAGGATTGACTATTATGACAAAAGTTGACTTTTTGGTCAAAAGTTTACCTATTTGCTTAATCGGTTTGTCATTGGGTGAAGGAGACCATTTACACAAAAGTTAACATTTTGGTCAGAGAATGACTTATTTGGTCAATAGTTGATCATTAGGTAAAGAATTGATTATATTGACCAAAATTGGACTTTTGGTCAAAAGTTGACTCATTGGGTCAATGGGGTGGTCATTGTGTCAGAAATTGACCTTTTAAGCCAAAGTTGAGTTTTTCGTCAAAGTTGACCTATTGGGTCAAGGGTTTGGTCATTGGGTCGTAAACTGACCATTTTGACCAAACATGACTTTTTGGTTAAAAGTTGACCTATTAGGTCAATGTGTTGGTCTTTAGGTCCATGATTGACCATTTTGACCAAAGTTGACTTTTTGGTCAGAGATTGACTTATTGGGTCAATAATTGGTCATTAGGTCAAAAATTGACTATTTTGACAAAAATTGAATTTTTGGTCAAAAGTTGACCCATTGGGACAATAGGGTGGTCATTAGGTCAAAAATCGCAATTTTGACCAAAGTTGACTTTTGGTCAAAAGATAACCTATTGGGTCAAAGGGATGGTCTTTAGGTAAAAAATTGACCATTTTGACCAAAATTTTATTTTTTAGTCAAAATTTGACCTATTGGGTAGGTTGGTCATTGGGTCTAGGATTGACCATTTTGGCCAAAGTTGATTATTTAGTCAAAAGATGACCAATTGGGTCAATGGGTTGGTCATTTGGTCAAAGATTGACCATTTTGACAAAAGTTGACTTTTTGGTCAAAAGTTGACCTATTGGGTCAATGAGTAGGTCCTTGAGTCAAGGATTGACCATTTTGACCAAAGTTGAATTTTTGGCAAGAGATTGACTTATTGGGTCAATAATTGGTCATTTTGGTCAAAAGTTGACCTATTGGGTCAATGGGTTGGTCATTAGGTCAGAAATTTACCATTTTGACCAAGGTCGACTTTTTTGTCAAAAGTTGACATATTAAATAATTTGGTTGGACATTAGGTCAAAAATTGACTATTATGACCAAACTTGCTTTTTAGTCTAAGGTTGATCTATTAGATCATTGATCAAGGATTGACCATTCTGAATAAAGTTGATTTTTTTTGTCAAAAGTTGACCGATTAAGTCAATTGGGTTATCGTTGGGTCGAGGATTGATCATTTTAACCAAAGTTGACTTTTTGGTCAAAAGTTACCTATTGGGTCAATGGGTTGGTCATTGAGTCAAGGATTGACCTTTTTGACCAAAGTTGAGTTCTTGGACAAAAGTTGACCTATTGGATCAATGGGTCAGAAATTTATCATTTTGATGAAAGTTGACTTTTGGTCAAAAGTTTACTTATTGGGTCAATGGGGTGGTCAATAGGTCAAAATTGACTATATTGACCAAAATAGACTTATTGGTCCAAAGTTGACCTATTGTGTCAATGGGTTGTTCATTGTGTCAAGGATTGACTATTTTGACTAAAGTTCACTTTTTGGTAAAAAGTTGACCTATTGGGTTAATGGGTTGGTCATTCGATTAAAGATTGACCATTTTGACCAAAGTTGACTTTTTGGTCAGAAGCTGACCAATTGGGTCAATGGGTTAGTCATAGGGTCAAAGATTGACCATTTCGACCAAAGTTTACTTTTGGTCAAAGATTGACTTATTGGGTCAATAATTGGTCATCCGACCAAAAATTGATTATTTTGACCCACAATAGATTTTTGGTCAAAGGTTGACCCATTAGGTCAATTGGGTGGTCATTATGTTAGAATTTGGCCATTTTAAGCAAAGCTGACTTTTTGTCAAAAGTTGACTTATTGCGTCAATGGGTTGGTCATTGGATCAAAAATTCACCATTTCGATCAAACATGACTGTTTTCTCAAAAGTTGATCTATTGGGTCAATGGGGTGGTCATTAGGTAAAAAATTGAATATTATGACCAAAATTGACTTTTTGGTCAAAAGTTGATCTTTTGAGTCAATGGGTTGGTCATTAGATCAAGGATTGACCATTTTAACCAAAGTTGATTTTTTTGTCAAAAGTTGACCTATTGGGTTAATGTGTTGGTTATTGGGTCAAGAATTAATCATTTTTACCAAAGTTGACTTTTTGGTCATTGGGTGAGAAATTAATAATTTTGACCATAGTTTACTTTTTGGTCGAAAGTTGACTATTTAGGTCGATGGTGTGGTCATTAGAGTCAAAATTTATTATTTTGACCAAAATTTTATTTTTTTGTCAAAGGTTGACCTATTTGGTCAATGAGTTGGTCATTAGGTCAATGATGGACCAATTAGACCAAAGTTGACTTTTTTGTCAGAGATTGACTTATTGGGTCAATAATTGGTTAATAGGTCAAAAATTGACTATTTTCACCAAAATTGAATTTTTGGTAAAAAGTTGACCCATTGAGTCAATGGGGTGGTCATTGTGTCAGAAATAGACCTTTTTGACCAAATTTAACTTTTGGGTTAAAAGTTGACCTATTGGGTCAATTAGATGGTCATTAGGTCAAAAATTGATAATTTTTACCAAAATTGACTTTGTGGTCAAAAGTTGTCCTTTTGGGTCAATGGGGTGGTCATTGGGTCAAGGATTGACCTTTTTGACTAAAGTTGACTTTTTAGTCAAAACTTGACCTATTAGGTCAATATTGGTTATTAGGTCAAAAATTGAATATTTTGACCAAAATTGACTTTTTGGTCAAAAGTCGATATATTGGGTCAATGGGTTGGTCATTGGGTCAAAGTTTTACCTTTTTGTCCAAAGTATACTTTTTGGTTAATTGTTGACCTAATGACCAAATTTTTCGTCATTGGGTTAAGGATTGACCATTATGACCAAATTTTACTTTTGGTCATAGATTGACTTATTGGTTCAATAAATGGTCATTAGGTTAAAAATTGACTATTTTGACCAAAATTAACATCTCGTTCAAAAGTTGTCCTCTTTGGTTCAATGTATTGGTCTTTGGATTAATAATTGACCATTTTGACCAAAGTTGACTTTTTCGTCAAAAGTTGACCTATTGGGTCAATAGGTTGGTCATTGGGTCAAAAATTGACCATTTGACAAAAGTTGACTTTTTGGTTAAAAGTTGACCTATTTGTTCAATGGGTGGTCTTTTAATAAATTGATTATTTTGACCAAAATTGACTTTTTCGTCAAAAGTTGACCCTTTGGGTAAATACGTTGGTCATTGGGTCAACGATTGACAATTTTGACCAAAGTTGATTTTTTGGTCAAAAGTTGACCCATTCGCTCAATGGGTTGGTCATTGGATCAAGGTTTGATCAAAGTCGACTTTTTGGTCAAAAGTTGACATATTGGGTTAAAGGTTAGTCATTGGGTCAGAAATTGATCATTTTAACCAAACTTTATGTTTTGGTCAATAGTTGTTTAATTGAGTTAATGGAGTGGTCATTAGGTCAAAAATTGACAATTTTTATCAAAATTAAATTTTTTGTCAAAAGTTGACCTATTGGGTCAATGGGTTGATCATTGGGTCAAGGATTGACCATTTTGACTAAAGTTGACTTTTTTGTCAATGGCTGATCTATTGGGTCAATGGGTTGGTCATGGGGTCAAAGATTGACCATTTAGATGAAAGTTGACTTTTGGTTAGAGATTGACTTATTGGGTCAATAATTGGTCACTTGGTCAAAAATTAATTATTTTGACCAAAATTGAATTTTTGGTCAAACGTTGACCCATTGGGTCAATTGGGTGGTCATTATGTAAGAAATTGACCATTTTGACCAAAATTGACTTTTTTGTCAAAAGTTGACTATTGGATCAATGGGTTGGTCATTAGATTAGAAATTCTCCATTTTGACCAAACTTGATTTTTTTGTCAGAAGTTGACCTTTGGGTCAATGGGGTGGTCATTAGGTAAAAAAATTGACATTTTTGACCAAAATCGACTTTTTGGTCAAAAGTTGATCTTTTGAGTCAATGGTTTGGTTATTAAACCAAGGATAGACCACTTTAACCAAAGTTGACTTTTTGGTCAAAAGATGACCTATTGGGTCAATTTGTTGGTTATTGAGTAAAAAATTATTCATTTTGACCAAAGTTGACTTTTAGGTCATTGGGTGAGAAATTAAGAATTTTGATCATAGTTGAAGTTTTGGTTAAAAGTTGACATATTGGGTCAATGGGGTGGTCATTAGGTTAAAAATTGAATATTTTGACCAAAATTATCTTTTTAGTCAAAAGTTGACCTATTTGGTCAATAGGTTGGTCATTGGGTCAATGATGGACCATTTTGACCAAAGTTGACCTTTTGGTTAAAGATTAATTTATTGGGTCAATATTTTGTCATTAGGTCAAAAATTGACTATTTTGTCCAAAATTGAATTTTTGGTAAAAAGTTGACCCATTAAGTCAATGGAGTGGTCATTGTTCAAAAGTTGACTTATTGGGTTAATGAGTTGGTCATTAGGTCAAGAATGACCATTTTGACGAAAGTTGACTTTTTAGTCAAAAGTTGACCTATTAGGTCAATGGGTTGGTCATTGTGTCAAAGATTGACCATTTTGACCAAGATTCACTTTTTGGTCAAAAGTTGATCTTTTGGGTTAATGGTTTGGTCATTATATCAAAGATTGACCATTTTAACAAAAGTTTACTTTTTAGTCAAAAGTTGACCTATTGGGTCAATGTGTTGGTTATTGGGTCAAGAATTAATCATTTTGACCAAAGTTGACTTTTTGGTCATTGGGTAAGAAATTAAGAATTTTGACCATAATTGACTTTTTGGTCAAAAGTTGACCTATTGGGTCAATGGGGTGAACATTAACTTAAAAATTGACTATTTTGACCAAAATTATCTTTTTAGTCAAAAGTTGACCTACTTGGTCAATGGGTTGGTCATTGAGTCAATGATTGTCCATTTTGACCAATGTTGACTTTTTGGTCAAAAGTTGACATAATGGGTCAATTGGTTTGACATTGGGTTTAGGATTGTCTATTTTGACCAAAGATGACTTTTTGTTTAAAAGTTTACCTATTTGGTCAATCGGTTAGTCATTGTGCCAAGGAGACAACTTTGACCAAAGTTAACTTTTTGGTAAGAGATTGACTGTTGGTCAATAATTGGTCATTAGGTCAACAATTGATTATATTGATCATAATTGAATTTTTGGTCAAAAGTTGACTCTTTGGGTCAATGAGGTGGTCATTGTGTCAGAAATTAACCATTTAGACCAAAGTTGAGTTTTTGGTCAAAAGTTGACCTATTGAGTCAAGGGTTTGGTCATTGGGTCAAAAACTGATCATTTTGACCAAACATAACTTTTAGTCAAAAGTTGACCTATTGGGTCAATGGGTTTGTCATTAGGTCCAAGATTGACCATTTTTAACAAACGTTTACTTTTTTGTCAGATATTGACTTATTGGGTCAATAATTGGTTATTAGGTCAAAAATTGACTATTTTGACAAGAATTGAATTTTTTGTCAAAAGTTGACCCATTGGGTCAACAGGGTGGTCTTTGGATCAGAAATTGACCATTTAGACCAAAGTTAACTTTTTGGTCAAAAGATGACTTATTGGGACAATGGGATGGTCATTAGGTCAAAAATCAACTATTTTGACCAAAATTTTGCTTTTTTTAATCAAAATTTGACTTATTGGGTTAATGCGTTGGTCATTGGGTCAAGGATTGACAATTTTGACCAAAGTTGATTTTTTGGTCAAAAGTTGACCAATTGGCTCAATGGGTTGGTCATTGGATCAAGGATTGACCATTTTGACCAGAGTTAACTTTTTTATCAGAGATTGACTTATTGAGTCAATAATTAGTTAGTAGGTCAAAAATTGATTATTTTGACCAAAATTTATTTTTTGGTCAAAAGTTGAACTATCAGGTTAATGGGTTGGTCATTGGGCCAAAGATTAACCATTTTGACCATAGTTGACTTTTTGGTCAAAAGTTGACCTATTGGGTCAATGGGTGGGACCTTAGGTCAAGGATTAACCATTTTGACCAAAGTTAACTTTTTGGTAAAATGTTGACCAATTGGGTCAATGGGTTGGTCATTTGGTCAAGGAATGATCATTTTCACTAAAATTGTCTTTTTTGTCAAAAGTTGACCTTTTAGGTTAGTAGGTTGGTATTGGGTCAAGGATTGACTATTTTGACCAAAGTTGACTTTTTGGTCAAAAGTTGACCTATTGGGTCAATGGGTTGGTCATTTGGTTAAGGATTAACCATTTTGACCAAAGTTAACTTTTTGGTCAAAAGTTGTCTTTTTGGATCAATGGGTTGGTCATTTGGTTAGAAATTGACTTTTTTGAGAAAAGTTAACTTTTTGGTCAAAAGTTGACCTACTAGGTCAGTGGGTAAAGTATTATCCAATTTGACCAAAGTTGACTTTTGGTCAGAGATTGACATATTTGGTCAATAATTAGTCATTAGGTCAAAAATTGATTTTTTGACCAAAATAGAATTTTTGGTTAAAAGTTGACCCCTTGGATTAATGGGGTTGTCAACGGTTCAAAAATTAACAATTTTGACCAAAGTTGACCTTTTGGTCACAAGTTGATCTATTGGGTCATTGGGGTGGATATTAGGTCGAAAATTGAATATTTTGACAAATTATCTTTTTAGTCAAAAGTCAATCTATTGGGTCAGTGGGTTGGTCATTGGGTCAAGGATTTATCATTTTGACCAAAGTTGACTTTTTGGTTAAAAGTTGACATATTGGGGCAATAGGTTCGTCATTGGGTCAAGGATTGAGCATTATGACCAAATTTGACTTTTTGGTTAGAGATTGACTTATTGAGTCAATAAATGGTCATTAGGTCAAAAATTGACTATTTTGACCAAAATTGACTTTTTGTTCAAAAGTTGGCCTATTGGGTCAATGAGTTGGTCATTGGGTCAAGAATTGACTATTTTGACCAAAATTGTTTGTTTGGTCAAAAGTTGATCTATTGGGTCAATGGGTTAGTCTTTGGGTCAAAACGTGACTATTTTGACCAAAGTTGACTTTTTGGTTAAAAGTTGAAATATTTGGTCAATGGGTGGTCATTAGGTCAAAAATTGACTCTTTTAACCAAAATTTTACTTTTTTGTCAAAATTTGACCTTTTGGGTTGATGGGTTGTTCATTGGATCTAGGATTGACATTTTGACCAAAGTTGATTATTTGGTCAAAAGATGACCAATTGGGCCAATGGGTTGGTCATTTGGTCAAGGATTGACCATTTTGACCTAAATTGACTTTTTGGTCAAAAGTTGATCTATTGGGTCAATGAGTTCTTCCTTGGGTCAAGGATTGAGCATTTTAACCAAAGTTAAATTTTTGTTAAGAGATTGACTTATTGGGACAATATTTAGATATTTTGGTCAAAAGTTGACCAATTGGGTCAATGAGTTGGTCATTGGTTCAGAAATTTACCATTTTGACCAAAGTCAACTTTTTGGTCAAAATTTGACATATTAAGTAATTTGGGTAGACATTATTTCAAAAATTGACTATTTTGACCAAAATTGCTTTTTGGTCAAAGGTTGATCTAATGGGTCATTTGGTCAAGGATTGACCATTTTGACTAAACTTGACTTTTTGGTCAAAAGTTGACCTATTTGGTCAATTGGGTTCTCATTGGGTCAAGGATTGACCATTTTGACTAAAGTTTAGTTTTAGGTCGAAAGTTGACCGATTGGATCGATGAGTTGGTCATTGGATCGAAATTAGCCATTTTGACCAAAGTTGATTTTTGGTCAAAAGTTTACTTATTGGGTCAATGGGGTCCTCATTAGGTCAAAAATTGACTATATTGACCAAAATTAACTTTTTGGTCAAAAGTTGACCTATTGTGTCAATGGGTTGTTCATTGTGTCAAGGATTGATTAATTTGACTGAAGTTCACTTTTTGGTAAAAAGTTGAGCTATTGGGTCAATGGGTTGGCATTAGGTCAAGGATTTACCATTTTGACCAAAGTTGACTTTTGGGTCATAGATTGACTTATTGAGTCAATAATTCGTCATTATGTCAAAAATTGATTATTTTGGTCAAAAGTTGACCTATTGGATCTCTGGGTTTTTCATTGGGTCAAGGATTGAATATTTTGACCAAAGTTGACTTTTTTGTCAAAAGTTAACCTATCGGGTTAATGGGGTGGTTAATGGGTAAGAAATTGACCATTTTAACCAAACTTGATGTTTTGGTCAAAAGTTATCCAATTGGGTTAATGGGCTGGTTATTAGGTGAAAAGTTGACAATTTTGATTAAAATTAACTTTTAGGTCAAAAGTTGACCTATTTAGTCAATGGGTTAATCATTGGGTCAAGGATTGACCATTTTCACCAAAGTTACCTTTTTAGTCAAAAACTGACCTATTGGGTCAATGGGTTGGTCATTGGGTCAAAGATTGACCATTTCGACCAAAGTTGACTTTTGGTAAACATTGACTTGTTGGGTCAATAATTGGTCATTCGATAAAAAAATTGATTATTTTGACCAAAATTGAAATTTTGGTCAAAATTTGACCCATTGGGTTAATTGGGTGGCCATTATGTCAAAATTTAACCATTTTGACTAAAGTTGACTTTTTGTCAAAAGTTGACTTATTGGGTCAACGGTTGGTCATTAAATCAGAAATTCACCCTTTTGACCAAACATGACTTTTTTCTGAATAGTTGACCTATTGAGCCAATGAGATGGTCATTAGGTAAAAAAATGACTATTTTGACCAAAATTGACTTTTTGGTCAAAAGTTGATCTTTTGGTTCAATGGATTGGTCATTAGATCAAGGATTGACTATTTTAACCAAAGTTGACTTTTTGGTCAAAATTTGACATATTGGGTTAATGTGTTGGTTATTGGGTTAAGAATTAATCATTTTGACCAAAGTTGACTTTTTGGTCATTTGGTGAGAAATTAAGAATTTTGACCATAGTTGTCTTTTTGTCAAAAGTTGACCAATTGCGTAAATGCGGTGGTCTTAAGGTCAAAATTATATATTTTGACCAAAATTGCCTTTTTGGTCAAAAGTTGACCTATTTGGTCAATGGGTTGGTCATTGGGTCAACGATGAACCATTTTTACGAAAGTTGACTTTTTGATCAAAGATTGAATTATTGGGTCAATAATTGGTCATTATGTCAAAATTTGACTATTTTGACCAAAATTGAATTTTTGGTAAAAAGTTGACTCATTGAGTCAATGGGGTGGTCAATGTGTCAGAAATAGACCATTTTGACCAAATTTATCTTTTTAGTCAAAAGTTGACCTTTTGGGTCAATGAGGTGGTCATTAGGTCAAAAATTAACAATTTTGACCAAAATTGACTTTTTGGCCAAAAGTTGTCCTTTTGGATCAATGGGGTGGTCATTGGGTCAAGGATTGACTATTTTGACCAAAGTTGACTTTTTAGTCAAAAATTGACATATTGGGTCAATTTTGGTCATTAGCTAAAAAATTGAATATTTTGACCAAAATTGACTTTTTGGTCAAAAGTCAATCTATTGGGTTAGTGTGTTGGTCATTGGGTTAAGGATTTACCTTTTTGACCTAAGTAGACTTTTTGGTCAAAAGTTGACCTATTGGGTTAATGTGTTCGTCATTGGGTTAAGGATTGACAATTATGACAAAATTTGACTTTTTTGTCTGAGATTGACTTATTGGGTCAATGAATGGTCATTGGGTCAAAAATTGACTATTTTGACCTAAATTAATTTTTTGTTTAAAAGATGATATATTGGGTCAATGAGTTGGTCATTGGGTCAATAATTGATCATTTTGACCAAAGTTGACTTTTTGGTTAAAAGTTGACCTATTTGGTCAATGGGTGGTCATTAAGTCAAAAATTGATTATTTTGACCAAAATTAACTTTTTGGTCAAAAGTTTACATTTTGGGTCAATGGTTTATCATTGGGTCAAGGATTGCCCATTTTGACCAAAGTTGACTTTTTTGTCAAAAGTTGACATATTCAAAGATTGACTTATTGGGTCAATAATTGGTTATTAATTCAAAAATTGTCCAATTTGGTCATTAGGTTAAAAATTGACTATTTTGACCAAAATTTAAATTTATAGTCAAAAGTTGACCCTTTAGGTCAACGGGGTGGTCATTGGGTCAGAATTGACCATTTTGACCAAAGCAGACTTTTTGGTCAAAAGTTGACCTTATTGGTGAATGAGTTGGTAATTGGGTCAAAAATTGACCATTTTCACCAAAGATGACTTTTTGGTTAAAAGTTGATCTATTGGGTCAATTGGTTGGTCATTGGGTCAAAATATGACCATTTTGAGCAAAGTTGAATTTTTGGTCAAAAGTTGACCTATTGGGTCGATGGGTGGTAATTCAGTCAAAAATTAACTATTTTGACCCAAATTGACTAATGGGTCAAAAGTTGACCTATTTGGTCAATGGGTTTGTCATTTAGTCGATGATTGGCTATTTTGACCAAAGTTGACTTTTTGGTCAGATAATGACTTATTGGGTTAATAACTGATCATTATGTCAGAATTTGACTATTTTGACCAAAATTGAATTTTTGGTCAAAAGTTTACCCATGGGTCAACGGGGTGGTCATTGGATCACAAATTGACCATTTTGACCAAAGTTGAATTTTTGGTTAAACGTTGACCTATTTGATCAATGACTTGGTAATTTGGTCAAGAATTGACCATCTTAACCAAAGATGACTTTTTTGTCAAAACTTGATCTATTGGGCCAATGGTTTGGTCATTGGGCAAAAAATTGATCACTTTGACCGAAGTTGACTTTATGGTCAAAAGTTATCTTATTGGGTCAATGGGTGATCATTAATTCAAAAATTGACTAATTTGACCAACATTAACTATTTGGTCAAAAGTTCACCTATTGCGTCAATGGGATTGTCATTGGGTCAAGGATCGACCATTTTGACCAAAGTAGACTTTTCGGTCAGAGATTGACTTAATGGGTCAATAATTTGTCATTAATTCAAAAATTGACTATTTTGACCAAAATTGACATTTTGGTCAAAAGTTAACCTATTAGGCCAATGGGTTGCTCATTGGGTAAAGGATTAATCATTTTGACCAAAGATGAATTTTTAATCAAATGTTGATCTATTGGGTCAATGGGTTGGTCATTAGGTCAATGATTGAACATTTTGACTGAAGTTGGCTTTTTGGTCAGAGACTGGCTTTCTGGGCCAATAATTGGTCATTAGGTCAAAAATGACTATTTTGATCAAATTTAATTTTTTGGTCAAAAGTTGACCTATTGGGTCAACAGGTTGATCATTGGATCAAGGATTGACCATTTTGACTAAAGTTGAGTTTTTGGTCAAAAGTTGATGTCGGCAAATTTAAATTTTAAATTTGATTTAAATATATATATAATTTAGAAAGTAGTATTTGGCTTTGAAAATAATTTTTAAATTTGAAAGTTTTAAGATATGAGATTAAACCGATCTCACATCCCAAATAGTTTATATAAACGAGCACCGCACCATAAACCGTGTATCTATCCCTAAGGATAGACACACTTGCTTGATGGTGGGGCTCGATCAAATAAACCGAAGTTTTGTGACATCCGTTTGGTCCGCGAACCAATTTTATAAGCCGACAAATTCCCCGCTTAATATGAAAGTATCAAACAGAGTTTATATTACACGGGTTCTTTAAAATTCCTATAAGGGCAAGCCCCTATAGTTAATTACATCTTAAGTGACGGGAATCACCTAAGAAAACTCTCGATAATAATCAATAACTGCGCTTTCGAGAATTTGAAAGTTTAAGGTTTTCGAAGATTGAATTTTGGAATTTCAATAGGGAATGGATCAAATTTTGGAACATTTTGTTTTGTGAATCCAAAGGAAGAAAGGTAGGAGAAATCAACGATTCGAAGTGAACTTCGGTAATTTCCGACTATCCTATCGTTTGGCTTGAGTTTAGGAAAATCCTAATACTTATTTAAATGTTTTGATCTTGCCAATTTTAATTAATTAGGGCTTATATTTGTATGATAAAATCAAACAAATAGCCTAGAAGATGTGAGGATTTATGTCGTATCGGATGACTACCTCGGAATCCTAAGACCGGTTAGGGCTTAATTTGCATAAAATGATTATGCAAGTGCCTAACGAAAAGGTTGAGGATTTATGTTGCACTAGGCAAACTACCTCGAAGTCCTATGGCTTGGTTATTTAATTCTAGGAAAGTTTCTGTTGAAATAGGTTCAAGTTTCTGTCGACGACGATGGCCGTGCTGCCCACCATTCTCCGAGCTCCTTGTTGTTGCAGAGGTTTAGTTTTAGAAATCATAAATCGGGGATGAGAAAAGTGTTTTGGTTTAGAGAAAATCTTAATTTCCAAGTGTTTTTTACGTTTTAATTAAAACAAATCTTAAAGTTGATTATAACGACACCGGTTAAGATCCCGCGGTTCCATCCTTCGGCATCATTATTTTTATCGGATTCACTTAGTCCGGATGAATTTGCTAAACTCAACTAAATGAGTTCCACACTTTCATTTAGACCGTGGGAAATCCCGTTAGCAACACGTAGGTTACATCATCCGAGGTATTCCCGATCATCCAACGGGACATTTTAATTTAGTTGCAATTGTAGTTTTGTGTTCTTTTTGTGATTAAATTTTGAGTTGTTTTATATTTTGAAATGTTGTGGCGGTGAATTTTATCTTGCAATGACTTTTAACTTAGTTTTGGTTTCAGTTTTAGGGACTATCCTAAAGGTGTGGGTTTTCATGCAACGAGTTGTTTTATCATGCAAGAAAAGTAAAATGCATTTGTAATAAAGCAAATTGCGGGGAAGTAAATTGCAAGAAAGTAAATTGCAATAAAATAAAAGCGTACTGGAGGGTCTTCCCGTCATCCCAAGCTACACTTAAAACACAATTAAAATATTTAAACAAGTTCTTAGGTAAAGCTAAGGGAAAGGTTATGGTTTTCTACCAAATTCCTAATCCTATGGCTAGTCATCTCCTATGACGTCTAGGTTCTTTGTGTTTTTGTTTGAAGACGATTTTCATCATCGAAGGACAATTAAGTCCGATTGTTCTTATAAATATCCTATCATATTGAGGAAGTGCTTAAGAAGAATCTTAAACATCTTTTCAATATTTTCGGGATTGTTTTAAGTCCAAATGAATTTAATTATATAAATGAATCGATCGTCCGAGGTTTTCAAGTCTTGTTAACTTGCTCGGTGAATTAGGACATTTGAATATCCTATGAGTGAGGTAACACTTCATTTGATGTTCCATTTAGGAGTTTATAATAATCAAAGCTTTCGAGGGTAAATTAGTATTCAAATGATTTGATTTAAGTTAAAGGGTTTAAATTTGGAATAGTGTTCGAAGTTGCTTTACATTTATTTTGAATTCTTTATGTCTTAGGTGATGTTATATTTAATTTAACTTAATTTAATTGAGTTTTAATTTAGTTTAACATAGTTCAATTTAATTTGATTTGGTGTTTAATTAATTTGATTTGATTTAATTTAATTTAATTATTTAATTTAATTTAATTTAATTTAATTGTTTAATTTAATTTAATTATTTAATTTAATTTAATTTAATTTAATTATTTAATTTAATTTAATTTAATTATTTAATTTAATTTAATTTAATTATTTAATTTAATTTGATTTAATTTTAATTTAATTTAATTTAATTTAATTTTAATTTAGTTTAATTTAATTTAATTTGTTTTAATTTAATTTAATTCAATTATTAAATTTAATTTAATTTTAATTTAATTTATCTTTAATTTACTTTATTTTTAATTTTAATTGAAATTTCAAAAGAGTTTAATAATTTAATTAAGTCTTTTAATATTTCAAATTTGAGTTATCATTTTAATTAAAAATTGAGTATTAATGATATAATTAGTTTAGGGATTTTTAAATTAAAGAATAAATCTCTTCCTAAAAATATCTCTAATTTTAATAATTCCAATTTTATTATTCTTCCAAATTTAATCCATTATTTAATTAAAGTTTAATCATTTTAAAAATTGTTTAATGAGTTTCTACCCTTTAATTATTTAAATTTCAATCATCCAAATCAGATTAAGATCAAATATTTTACTTGTTAATTTTTATTAAACCTAAAGTTTTAATTAAGGGTTAAAAGTTTAATTACCATTTTACTCTTTAAGCTTAATAATTTCATAACTCACTAAATTGAACCCAAATGAACTTGAAATTTTTATGTGACTTCACTCATATGTCAATAAAGACATGAGAGGAGAAAATGTGATTTTTCTGTATTTAATTTATTTATATAATTATTTTTGGTGGAAAATAGAGATTTTCAAGGAAAATTTGATAACATGACCAAAGGAAAGTTTCTGTCCTTAAGAAAATTAGGGGTCATTCCTAATGACCAGAGAAGCACTTGGACCAATTTTGGTGATTTTTTGAATTATATTATTTTTATTATAATTATTTTGAGTTTTGGAGTGTTAATTAATTTAAAAATAAAATAAATGTTGAAAAATGGGTTTTATATTTTTCAAAAATCTCTCTGATATCAAGGAAACCAGAGAATCAAACTTTGCAATTTTCTGATTTTTCTATGATTTATTATAATTATTTTAGTGAAAATGCTAGAAAATACATTTTTTTTTAATTTTAAAATTACCTTAAAGCTTTAAAATTCAATATCTCACTAAATAGACCTAGGAAAAATGTGGGATTTGCTCCTAAGTGATTAAAATTCAAAATGTGACATTTTGGTGAATTTTATTATTTTTGTGATTTTTATTATTTTTTATTTTTTAATT
>CM040436.1:55238027-55386066 GCA_022702705.1 Papilionanthe hookeriana x Papilionanthe teres
ACTTTGGTCAAAATGGTCAAATTTTGACTCGCAGACCAACTCATCGACCTAATCAGTCAACTTATGACCAAAAGTCATCTTTGGTACAAATGGTCAATCCTCGACCAAATTACCAACACATTGAGCAAATTGGTCAACTTTTGACCAAAAATTCAACTTTGATAAAAAAGGACAATTTCTGACCCAATGACCACCCCGTTGACCAAATGGGTTAACTTTTGACCAAAAACTCAATTTTGGTCAAAATAGTCAATTTTTTTACCTAATGACCAATTGTTGACCCATTAAGTCAATCTCTGGCCAAAAAGTCAATCTTAGTCAAAATAGTCAATCCTTGACCCAATGACAAACCCATTAACCCAATAGGTCAACTGTTAACCAAATAGTTAATTTTTGTCAAAATAGTCAATTTTTTACTGAATGACCACCCGTTGACCCAATAGGTAAACTTTTGACTGAAAAGTCAACTTTGGTCAAAATGGTGAATTTTTGACCCAATGACCAACACATTGACCACATAGATCAACTTTTGACCAAAAAGTCATTTTCAGTCAAAATGGTTAATTCTTGACCCAATTACCAACTCATTGACCAAATAGGTCAACTTTTGACCAAAAAGTCAGTTTTAGTCAAAATGGTCAATTTCTAACCCAATGACTACTCGTTGACCAATAGTAAACTTTTGACAAAATTCAATTTTGGTCAAAATAGGTCAACTTTTGACCAAAAAGTCATCTTTAGTCAAAATGGTCAAAAACTAACCCAATGACCACCCGTTACCTAATGGGTTAACTTTTGACCAAAACTTTAATTTTGTTCAAAATAGTCAATTTTTGAATAATAACCAATTATTGACCCAGTAAGCTAATCTCTGATAAAAAAGTCAACTTTGGTCAAAATGGTCAATCCATGACCTAATGACCAACCCATTGCCTAATAGATCAACTTTTGACCAAAAAGTCAACTTTGGTCAAACTGGTTAATTTTTTACTTAAGGACCAACCCAATAGATCAACTTTTGACCAAAAAGTCATCTTCGGTCAGAATAGTCAATTCTTGACCCAATTACCAACTCATTGACCAAGTAGGTCAACTTTTGACCAAAAAGTCAACCTTGGTCAAAATGGTCAATTTCTGAACCAATGACCGCCCCTTTGTCCAAATTGGTTAACTTTTGACCAAAAAAATAATTTTTGTCAAAATAATCAATTTTTTACCTAATGACCAATTATTGACCCAATAAGTCAATATCTGACCAAAAAGTCAACTTTGGTCAAAATGGCCAATCTTTAACCAAAAGACCAACCCATTGGCCCAATAGGTCAACTTTTGACCAAAAATCAATTTTTGTCAAAATAGTCAATTTTTTGACCTAATGACCACCCATTGATGTAATAGGTCAACTTTTGACCAAAAAGTCAACTTTGGTCAAAATTGTCAATTTTTGACCCAATGACCAACCCATTGACCCAATAGGTTAACTTTTGACTAAAAAGTCATCTTTAGTCAAAATGATCAATTCTTGACCTAATTACCTACTCATTCACCAAATAGGTTAATTTTTGACTAAAAAGTCAACTTTGGTCAAAATGGTGAATTTCTGACCCAATGACCACCCCGTTGACTCAATAAGTTAACTTTTTACCAAAAATTCAATTTTGGTCAAAATAGTCAATTTTGACCTAATGACTAATTATTGACTCAATAAGTCAATCTCTGACCAAAAAATCAACTTTGGTCAAAATGGTCAATCCTTGACCCAATTACCAACTCATTGACCCAAAAGGTCAACTTTTGACCAAAAAGTCAACTTTAGTCAAAATGGTCAATTTTTGACCCAATGACCAACCCATAGACCCAATAGGTCAACTTTTGACCAAAAACTCAACTTTGGTCAAAATGGTCAATTTCTGACTCAATGACCACCCCGTTCACCTGATGGGTTAACTTTCGACCAAAAATTCCATTTTGGTCAAAATAGTCAATTTTTTATCAATGACCAATTATTGACCCAATAAGTCAATCTCTGACCAAAAAGTCAACTTTGGTCAAAATGGTCAATCCTTGACCCAATGACAAAACCATTGACCCAATAGGTCAACTTTTGAACAAAAAGTCAATTTTGGTCAAAATAGCCAATTTTTGACTTAATGACAACCCATTAATCCAATAGCTCAACTTCTGACCAAAAAGCCAATTTTGGTCAAAATAGTCAATTTTTGACCTAATGACCAATTATTGAACCAATAAGCCAATCTCTGACAAAAAAGTCAACTTTGGTCAAAATGGTCAATCCTTGACCCAATGACGAACCCACTGACCCAATAGGTCAACTTTTGACCAAAAGTCAACTTTGGTCAAAATGATTAATCATTGACCCAATGACCAACCTATTGGCCTAATAGGTTAACTTTTGACCAAAAAGTCTATTTTGGTCAACATAGTCAATTTTTGATTTAATGACCAATATTTGACCCAATAAGTCAATCTCTGACCAAAAAGTCAACTTTGGTCAAAATGGTCAATCCTTAACCCAATGACAAGCCCATTGACCTAATAGGTCAACTTTGGACCAAAAAGTCAATTTTTGTCAAGAAAGTCAATTTTTGACCTAATGACCACCCATTGACCCTATAGGTCAACTTTTGACCAAAAAGTCAACTTTGGTCAAAGTGATTTATTTCTAACCCAATGACCAACCCATTGACCCAAAAGGTCAACTTTTGACCAAAAAAGTCAACTTTCGTCAAAATGGTAAATCCTTAACCCAATGACCAACCCACTGATCCCAATAGATCGACGTTTGACCAAATAGTCAATTTTTGTCAAAATAGTAAATTTTTAACTTAATTACCAATTATTGACCCAATAGGTCAACTTTTGACAAAAATGTCAACTTTCGTCAAAATAGTCAATACTTGACCTAATGACCAACCCAATGACCCAATAGGTCAAAAGTTGACCAAAAAGTGAACTTTGGTCAAAATGGTCAATCCTTAACCCAATGACCAACTCAGTGATCCAAAAGGATAACTTTTGACCAAAAAGTTAATTTTGGTCAAAATTGTCAATTTTTCGACCTAATGACCACCTCATTGACCAGAATGGTCAACTTTTGACAAAAAAGTCAAATTTGGTCAAAATGACCAATTTCTAACACAATGACCTAAATGTAAACTTTGGAGAAAATGGTCAATCCTTGATCCAATGACTAACCCATTGACCTAATTTATCAACTTTTGACTAAAAAGTTAACTTTGGCCAAAATGGTGAATCCTTGACCCAATGAGGAACCCATTGACCTAATAGGTCAGCTTTTGTCCAAAAAGTCAATTTTGCTCAAAATTGTTAATTTTTGACATAATGACCGCCTCATTTACAAAATAGGTCAACTGTTGACCAAAAAGACAACTTTGGTCGAAATGGTCAATCCTTAACCCAATGACCAACTCATTGACCCAATAGGTCAACTTTTGACCAAAAAGTCAACTTTAGTCAAAATGGTCAATCCTTGACCCAATGACAAACCCATTGACCCAATAGGTCCAATTTTGATCAAAAAATTAATATTGGTCAAAATAGTTAATTTTGACCTAATGACCAATTATTGACCCAGTAAGTCAATCTCTAACTAAAAAGTCAACTTTGGTCAAAATGATTAATCCTTGACCCAATGAACAACCCATTGACCCAATAGGTCAACTTTTGACCTAAAAGTTAACTTTGGTAAAAATGATCAATCCTTGACCCAATGACCAACTCATTGGCCTAATAGGACAACTTTTGACCAAAAAATCAATTTTGGTCAAAATTGTCAATTTTTGAATTAGTGACCAATTATTGACCCAAAAAGTCAATCTCTGACAAAAAAGTCAACTCTGGTCAAAATGGTCAATCTTTGACCCAATGACAAACCAATTGACCAAATAGTTCAACTTTTGTCCAAAAAGTCAATTTTGGTCAAAATAGTCAATCTTTGACCTAATGACCACCCATTGACCCAATAGGTCAACTTTTGACCAAAAAAGCCAACTTTGGTCAAAATGGTCAATTTTTGACCAAATGACCAACCTGTTGACCCAATAGGTCAACTATTGACCAAAAAAGTCATCTTTGGTCAAAATGGTCAATTCTTGACCTAATTACCAAATCAATGACCAAATAGATCAACTTTTGACCAAAAAGTCAACTTTGGTCAAACAAGGTCAATTTCTGACCCAATGACTTCCCCGTTGACCCAATGGGTTAACTTTTACCCAAAAATTCAATATTGGCCAAAATAGTCAATTTTTGACCTAATGACCAATTATTGACCCAATAAGTCAATCTCTGACGAAAAAGTCAACTTTGGTAAAAAATGGTCAATCCTTGATCCAATGGCAAACTCATTGACCCAATTGGTCAGCATTTGACCAAAAAGTCACTTTTGGTCAAAAAATAAATTTTTGACTTAATGACCAGCCATTAACCCAATAGGTCAACTTTTGACCAAAAAGTCAACTTCGGTCAAAATGGTTTATTTTTGACCTAATGACCAACACATTGACCCAAAAGATCAAATTTTGATCAAAAAGTCATCTTCGGTTAAAATGGACAATTCTTGACCGAATTACCAACTCATTGACCAAATAAGTCAACTTTTGACCAAAAAGTCAACTTTGGTCAAAATGGTCAATTTCCGACCCAATGGGTCAACTTTTGACCAAAAAATTGATTTTGGTCAAAATAATCAAATTTTTGACCTAACGGCCAATTATTGACCTAGTAAGCCAATCTCTGACCGAAAAGTCAACTTTGGTCAAAATGGTCAATCCTTGACACAATGACCAACCCATTGACCCAATAGGTCAACTTTTGACCAAAAAGTTAGCTTTGGTCAAGATGATCAATCCTTGACCCAATGACCAACCCTTTGACCTAATAGGTCAACTTTTGACCAAAAAGTCAATTTTGGTCAAAATAGTAAATTTTGAATTAACGACCAATTGTTGACCGAATAAGTCAATCTCTGACCAAAAAGTCAACTTTGTAAAAATGGTCAATCCTTGACCCATTGACTAACCCATTCCCCCAATAGGTCAAGATTTGACTAAAAAGTCAACTTTGTTCAAAATGGTCAATCCTTTTCTCAATAGGTCAACTTTTAACCAAAAAGTCTTCTTTGGTCAAAATAGTAAATTTTTTACCTAATGAACACCATTTGACCCAATAGGTCAATTTTTGAACAAAAACTCGACTTTTGTCAATATGCTCAATTTTTGACACAATGACAAACCCATTTACCCAATAGGTCAAATTTTGACCAAAAAGTCATCTTTGGTCAAAATGGTCAATTCTTGACCAAATTACTAACTCATTGACCAAATAGGTCAACTTTTGACCAAAAAGTCAACTTTGGTCAAAATGGTCAATTTCTGACCCAATGACCATCCCATTGACCCTATGGGTTAACATTTGGCAAAAAAATCAATTTTGGTCAAAATAGTTAATTTTTGACCTACTGACCAATTATTGACCCAATAAGTCAATCTCTAACCAAAAAGTCAACTTTGGTCAAAATGGTCAATCTTTGACCCAATGACAAACCCATTGACCCAATTGGTCAAAATTTGACCAAAAAGTCAATTTTGGTCAATATAGTCAATTTTAGACTTAACGACCACCCATTGACCTAATAGATCAACTTTTGACCAAAAAGTTAACTTTGGTCAAAATGGTCAATTTTTGACTCTTTAACCCAATAGATCAACTTTTGACCAAAAACTCATCTATGGTCAAAATGGTTAATTCTTGACGCAATTACCAACACATTGACCAAATAGTTCAACTTCTGACCAAAAAGTCAACTTTAGTTAAAATGGTCAATGTCTGACCCAATGACAACCCAGTTGACAAATGGGTCAACTTTTGACCAAAAATTTAATTTTGGTCAAAATAGTCAATTTTTGACCTAATGACCAAAATGGACAATTTTTGAATTAATGATCAATTATTGGTTAAATAAGTCAATCTCTGACCAAAAAGTCAACTTTAGTCAAAATGGTCAATCCTTGACCCAATGACAAACCCATTGCCCCAATAGGTCAACTTTTGACTAAAAAATCAATTTTGGTCAAAATAGTCAATTTTTGACCTAATGACCACCCATAGACCCAATAGGTCAACTTTTGACCAAAAAGTCAACTTTTGTCAAGATGGTCAATCCTTGACCTAATGACTGTACTCTATCAATCCAATAGGTCAACATTTGACCAAAATAGTCAATTTTTGTCAAAATAGTGAATTTTTGACCTAATGACCAATTATTGACCAAATAAGTCAATCTGTAACCAAAAGTCAACTTTGGTCAAAATGGTCAATCCTTGACCCAATCACCAACCCCATTGACCAAATAGGTCAACTTTTAACCAAAAAGTCAACTTTGGTCAAAATGCTCAATGCTTAACCCAATGACCAACCCATTGACCCAATAGGTTAATTTTTGACCAAAAAGTCAACTTTAGTCAAAATGGTCAATCCTTGACCCAATGACCAACCCATTGACCCAATAGGTCAACTTTTGACCAAAAAATCAATTTTGGTCAAAATAGTCAATTTTTTACCTAATGGCCAATTATCGACTCAAGAAGTCAATCTCCGACTAAAAAGTCAACTTTGGTCAAAATGGTCAATCCTTGACACAATGACCAACCCATTGACCCAATAGGTCAACTTTTGACCAAAAAGTTAACTTTGGTCAAGATGATCAATTCTTGACCCAATGACCATTCCTTTGACCTAATAGGTCAAATTTTGACCAAAAAGACAATTTTGGTCAAAATAGTCAATTTTTGAATTATTGACCAATTATTGACCGAATAAGTCAATCTCTGACCAAAAAGTCAACTTTAGTAAAAATGGTCAATCCTTGACCCATTGACCAACCCATTCACCCAATAGGTCAAGATTTGACTAAAAAGTCAACGTTGGTCAGAATGGTAAATCATTTACTCAATAGGTCAACTTTTGACCAAAATGTCTTCTTTGGTCAAAATAGTAAATTTTTTACCTTATGAACACCATTTGACCCAAAAGGTCAACTTTTGAACAAAAACTCGTCTTTTGTCAAAATGGACAATTTTTGACACAATAACAAACCCATTTACCCAATAGGTCAAAATTTTGACCAAAAAGTCATCTTTGGTCAACATGGTCAATTCTTGACCAAATTACCAACTCATTGATCAAATAGGTCAACTTTTGACCAAAAAGTCAACTTTGGTCAAAATGGTCAATTTCTGACCCAATGACCATCCCATTGACCCTATGGGTTAACATTTGACAAAAAAATCAATTTTGGTCAAAATTGTTAATTTTTGACCTAATGACCAATTATTGACCCAATAAGTCAATCTCTGACCAAAAAGTCAACTTTGGTCAAAATGGTCAATCCTTAACCCATTGACCAACCCATTGACCCAATAGGTCAATTTTTGACCAAAAAGTCAACTTTAGTCAAAATGGTCAATCCTTGACCCAATGACCAGCCCATTGACCCAATAGGTCAACTTTTGACCAAAAAATCAATTTTGGTCAAAATAGTCAATTTTGACCTAATGGCCAATTATTGACCCAGTAAGCCAATCTCTTACCAAAAAGTCAACTTTGGTCAAAATGGTCAATCCTTGACACAAAGACCAACCCATTGACCCAATATGTCAACTTTTGACCAAAAAGTTAACTTTGGTCAAGATGATCAATCCTTGACCCAATGACCAATCCTTTGACCTAATAGGTCCACTTTTGACCAAAAAGACAATTTTGGTCAAAATAGTCAATTTTTGAATTAATGACCAATTATTGACCGAATAAGTCAATCTCTGACCAAAAAGTCAACTTTGGTAAAAATGGTCAATCCTTGACCCATTGACCAACCCATTCACCCAATAGGTCAAGATTTGACCAAAAAGTCAACTTTGGTCAAAATGGTCAATCCTTTACTCAATAGGTCAACTTTTGACCAAAAAGTCTTCTTTGGTCAAAATAGTAAATTTTTTACCTAATGAACACCATTTGACCCAAAAGGTCAACTTTTGAACAAAAACTCGACTTTTGTCAAAATGGACAATTTTTGACACAATGACAAACCCATTTACCCAATAGGTCAAAATTTTGACCAAAAAGTCATCTTTGGTCAACATGGTCAATTCTTGACCAAATTACCAACTCATTGACCAAATAGGTCTACTTTTGACCAAAAAGTCAACTTTGGTCAAAATGGTCAATTTCTGACCCAATGACCATCCCATTGACCCTATGGGTTAACATTTGACAAAAAAATCAATTTTGGTCAAAATTATTAATTTTTGACCTAATGACCAATTATTGACCCAATAAGTCAATCTCTGACCAAAAAGTCAACTTTGGTCAATCTCTGACCAAAAAGTCAACTTTGGTCAAAATGGTCAAACATTGACCCAATGACAAACTCATTGACCCAATAGGTTAAAAATTTGACCAAAAAGTCAACTTTGGTCAATTTAGTCAATTTTAGACTTAATGACCACCCATTGACCCAATAGATCAACTTTTGACCAAAAAGTTAACTTTGGTCAAAATGGTCAATTTTTAACTCTTTAACCCAATAGATTAACTTTTGACCAAAAACTCATCTATGGTCAAAATGGTTAATTCTTGACGCAATTACCAACACATTGACCAAATAGTTCAACTTCTGACCAAAAAGTCAACTTTGGTTAAAATGGTCAATGTCTGACCCAATGACAACCCAGTTGACCAAATGGGTCAACTTTTGACCAAAAATTTAATTTTGATCAAAATAGTCAATTTTTGACCTAATGACCAAAATGGACAATTTTTGAATTAATGATCAATTATTGGTCAAATAAGTCAATCGCTGACCAAAAAGTCAACTTTAGTCAAAATGGTCAATCCTTGACCCAATGACAAACCCATTGCCCCAATAGGTCAACTTTTGACTAAAAAATCAATTTTTGTCAAAATAGTTAATTTTTGACCTAATGACCAACCATAGACCCAATAGGTCAACTTTTGACCAAAAAGTCAACTTTTGTCAAGATGGTCAATCCTTGACCTAATGACCAGCCCATTGACCCAATAGGTCAACATTTGACCAAAATAGTCAATTTTTGTCAAAATAGTCAATTTTTGACCTAATGACCAATTATTGACCAAATAAGTCAATCTCTAACCAAAAGTCAACTTTGGTCAAAATGGTCAATCCTTGACCCAATCACCAACCCCATTGACCAAATAGGTCAACTTTTAACCAAAAAGTCAACTTTGGTCAAAATGCTCAATCCTTAACCCAATGACCAACCCATTGACCCAATAGGATAATTTTTGACCAAAAAGTCAACTTTAGTCAAAATGGTCAATCCTTGACCCAATGACCAACCCATTGACCCAATAGGTCAACTTTTGACCAAAAAATCAATTTTGGTCAAAATAGTCAATTTTTTACCTAATGGCCAATTATTGACCCAGTAAGCCAATCTCTGACCAAAAAGTCAACTTTGGTCAAAATGGTCAATCCTTGACACAATGACTAACCCATTGACCCAATAGGTCAACTTTTGACCAAAAAGTTAACTTTGGTCAAGATGATCAATCCTTGACCCAATGACCATTCCTTTGACCTAATAGGTCAACTTTTGACCAAAAAGACAATTTTGGTCAAAATAGTCAATTTTTGAATTATTGACCAATTATTGACCGAATAAGTCAATCTCTGACCAAAAAGTCAACTTTGGTAAAAATGGTCAATCCTTGACCCATTGACCAACCCATTCACCCAATAGGTCAAGATTTGACTAAAAAGTCAACTTTGGTCAAAATGGTCAATCCTTTACTCAATAGGTCAACTTTTGACCAAAAAGTCTTCTTTGGTCAAAATAGTAAATTTTTTACCTTATGAACACCATTTGACCCAAAAGGTCAACTTTTGAACAAAAACTCGACTTTTGTCAAAATGGTCAATTTTTGACACAATGACAAACCCATTTACCCTATAGGTCAAAATTTTGACCAAAAAGTCATCTTTGGTCAACATGGTCAATTCTTGACCAAATTACCAACTCATTGATCAAATAGGTCTACTTTTGACCAAAAAGTCAACTTTGGTCAAAATTGTTAATTTTTGACCTAATGACCAATTATTGACCCAATAAGTCAATCTCTAACCAAAAAGTCAACTTTGGTCAAAATGGTCAAACATTGACCCAATGACAAACCCATTGACCATAGGTCAAAATTTGATCAAAAAGTCAACTTTGGTCAATTTAGTCAATTTTAGACTTAATGACCACCCATTGACCCAATAGATCAACTTTTGACCAAATAGTTAACTTTGGTCAAAATGGTCAATTTTTAACTCTTTAACCCAATAGATTAACTTTTGACCAAAAACTCATCTATGGTCAAAATGGTTAATTCTTGACGCAATTACCAACACATTGACCAAATAGTTCAACATCTGACCAAAAAGTCAACTTTCGTTAAAATGGTCAATGTCTGACCCAATGACAACCCAGTTGACCAAATGGGTCAACTTTTGACCAAAAATTTAATTTTGATCAAAATAGTTTATTTTTGACCTAATGACCAAAATGGACAATTTTTGAATTAATGATCAATTATTGGTCAAATAAGTCAATCACTGACCAAAAAGTCAACTTTAGTCAAAATGGTCAATCCTTGACCCAATGACAAACCCATTGACCCAATAGGTCTACTTTTGACCAAAAAATCAATTTTGGTCAAAATAGTCAATTTTTGACCTTATGACCACCCATAGACCCAATAGGTCAACTTTTGACCAAAAAGTCAACTTTTGTCAAGATGGTCAATCCTTGACCTAATGACTACCTATCAATCCAATAAGTCAACATTTGACCAAAATAGTCAATTTTTGTCAAAATAGTCAATTATTGACCTAATGATCAATTATTGACCAAATAAGTCAATCTCTAACCAAAAAGTCAACTTTGGTCAAAATGGTCAATCCTTGACCCAATCACCAACCCCATTAACCTAATAGGTCAACTTTTGACCAAAAAATCAATTTTGGTCAAAATAGTCAATTTTTGGTCTAAAAACCACCCATTGACCCAATAGGTCAACTTTTGGCCAAAAAGTAAACTTTGGTCAATATGGTTAATTTTTGACCCAATGACCAACCCATTGACCCAATAGATCAACTTTAGACCAAAAAGTCATCTTCGGTCAAAATGTTCAATTCTTGACCCAATTACCAACTCGTTGACCAAAAAGTCAATTTTGTTCAAAAAGGTCAATTTCTGACCCAACGACCACCCTTTTGACCCAAAGGGTCAACTTTTGACCAAAAATTTAATTTTGTTCAAAATAATTAATTTTTGACCTAATGACCAATTATTGACCCAATAAGTCAATCTCAGACCAAAAAGTCAACTTTGGTCAAAATGGTCAATACTTGACGCAATTACCAACCCAGTGACCCAATATCTCAACTTTTGACCAAAAAGTCAACTTTGGTCAAAATGGTCAATCCTTGACCCAATGACCAACCCATTGACCCAATATGTCAACTTTTGACCAAAATGTCAATTTTGGTCAAAATAAACAATTTTTGACTTATTCGCCAATTATTAACCCAATAAGTTAATCTCTGACCAAAAAGACAACTTTGGTCAAAGTGGACAATCATTGACCCAATGACCAACCCATTGACCCAATAGGTCAACTTTAAACCAAAAAGTCAACTTTGGTCAAGATGATCAATCCTTGACCCAATGACCAACCAATTGGCCTAATAGGTCAACTTTTGACCAAAAAGTCAATTTTGGTCAAAATAATCAATTTATGAATTAATGACCAACTATTGACCAAATAAGTCAATCTTTGACCAAAAAGTTAATTTTGGTAAAAAGGGTCAATGCTTGACCCAATGACCAACCCATTGACCCAATAGGTTAAGTTTTGACCAAAAAGTCAACTTTGGTCAAAATGGTCAATCCTTGACACAATGACCAAGCCATTGACCCAACAGGTCAACTTTTGACCAAAAAGTCTTCTTTGTTCAAAATAGTCACTTCGACCTAATGATCACCTATCAATCTAATAGACAACTTTTGTCCAAAAAGTCAACTTTGGTCAAAATTGCCAATTGTTTACACAATGACCAACCCATTACCCAATATGTCAAGTTTTGACCAGAAAGTTATCTTTGGTCAAAATGGTCAATTCTTGACCAAATTACCAACTCATTTACAAAATAGGTCAACTTTTGAAAAAAAAGTTTGTCAGAATGGTCAATTTCTGACCCAATGACCACCCCGTTCACCCTATGGGTTAACTTTTGATCAAAAGTTCAATTTTGGTCAAAATAGTCAATTTTTAACCTAATGACCAAATGTTGACCCAATAAGTCAATCTCTGACCAAAAAGTCAACTTTGGTCAAAATGGTCAATCCTTGACCCAATGACAAACTCATTGACCTAATAGGTCAACTATAGTCCAAAAAGTCAATTTTGGTCAAAATAATCTACTATTAAAATGACCGCCCATTAACCCAATAGGTCAACTTTTAACCAAAAAGTCAACTTTGGTCAAAATGGTCAATTTT
This sequence comes from Papilionanthe hookeriana x Papilionanthe teres, assembly GCA_022702705.1. NCBI lineage: Eukaryota > Viridiplantae > Streptophyta > Magnoliopsida > Asparagales > Orchidaceae > Papilionanthe > Papilionanthe hookeriana x Papilionanthe teres. The sequence goes on from CM040436.1 coordinate 55,250,654, forward strand.
TGACCCAATGACCAACCTATTTACCAAAAACGTCATCTTTGGTCAAAATGGTCAATTCTTGACCCAATTACCGACTCATTGACCAAATAGGTCAACTTTTGACCAAAACCACAACTTTGGTTAAAATGGTCAATTTCTGACCCAATGACCTTCTCTTTAACCCAATGGTTAACTTTTGACCAAAAATTCAATTTTGGACTAAATAGTCAATTTTTTACCTAATGACCAAATATTGACCCAATAAGTCAATCTCTGACCAAAATGTCAATTTTTGGTCAAAATAGTCAATTTTCTTGACCCATATACCGACTCATTGACCAAATATGCTAAGTTTTGACCAAAAAGTCAACTTTGGACAAAATGGTCAATTTCTGACCCAATGACCACCCCGTTGACCCACTGGGTCAACTATTGACCAAAAATTTAATTTTTGTCAAAATAATCAATTTTTGACTTAATGACCAATTATTGACCCAATAAGTCAATCTCTGACCAAAACGTCAACTTTGGACAAAATGATCAATCCTTGACCCAAAGACTAACCCATTGTCCCAATTGGTCAACTTTGGACCAAAAGTTAATTTTGGTCAAAATTGTCAATTTTTGACCCAATGACTAACCCATTAACCCACCTAATGACCACCCATTAACCCAATAGATCAACTTTTGACCAAAAAGTCAACTTTGGTCAAAATGGTCAATTTTTGACCCAATGACTAACCCAATGACCTAATAGATCAACTTTTGACCAAAAAGTCATCTTCGGTCAAAATGGTCAATTCTTGACCCAATTACCAACTCATTGACCAAATAGATCAACTTTTGACCAAAAAGTCAACTTTGGTCAAGATGGATAATTTCGACCTAATGACTCACTTCATCTGACTCCATCGAGTCAACTTTTGGCCAAAAATTTAATTTTATTCAAAATAGATAATTTTTAACCTAATGACCAAAATGGTCAATTTTTGATTTACTGACCTATTATTGACCCAATAAGTCAATCTCTCACCAAAAAGTCAACTTTGGTTAAAATGGTCAATCCTTGACCCAATGACAAACCCATTGACCCAATAGGTCAACTTTTAACCAAAAAGTCAATTTTGGTCAAAATAGTTAATTTTTGACCTTATGACCACCTATTGACCCAATAGGTCAACTTTTGACCAAAAAGTCAACATTGGTCAGAATAGTCAATTTGTGAATCAATGAACAATTATTGACCCAATAAGTCAATCTTTGACCAAAAAGTCAACTTCGGTCAAAATGGTCAATCCTTGACCCCTTGGTCAAATGACAAACCCATTGACCCAATTAGTCAATTTTCAACCAAAAAGTCAACTTTAGTCAAAATGATCAATCCTCGACCCAATGACCAACCCAGATGGACTCAAAGAGTCAACTTTTAACCAAAAAGTCATCTTTAGTCAAAATAAGTAAAATTTCGACTCTAATGACTACCCATCAATCTAACAGTCAACTTTCGACCAAAAAATCAATATTGGTCAAAATAAACAATTTTAGACCTAGTGACCAATTATTGACCCAATAAGTCAATCTCTGACCAAAAAGTCAACTTTGGTCAAAATGATCAATCCTTGACCCAATGACCAATCCGTTGGCCTAATAGGTCAACTTTTAACCAAAAACTTAATTTTGGTTAAAATAGTTAATTTTTGAATTAATGACCAATTATTGACCCAATAAGTCAATCTCTGACCAAAAAGTCAACTTTGGAAAAAATGGTCAATCCTTGATCCAATGACCAACCCATTGACCCAATAGGTCAACATTTGACTAAAAAGTCAACTTTGGTCAAAATGGTCAATCCTTGACCCAATGACCAACCCATTGACCCAATAAGTCAACTTTTGACCAAAAAGTCAACTTTGGTCAAAATGGTCAATCTTTGACCTAATGACCAACCCATTGACCCAAAAGATCAACTTTTGACAAAAAATTCAACATTGGACAAAATAGTCAATTTTTGACCTAATGAACAACCATTGACTCAATAGGTCAACTTTTGACCAAAAAGTCAACTTTGGTCAAAATGGACAATTTTTGACACAATGACTAACCCATTGACCTAATAAGTCAACTTTTGACCAAAAAGTCATCTTTGGTCAAAATGGTCAATTCTTGACCAAATTACCAACTCATTGACCAAATAGGTTAAGTTTTGACCAAAAAGTCAACTTTGGTCAAAATTGTCAATTTCTGACCCAATGACCACCCGTTGACCCTATGGGTTAACTTTTGACCAAAATTTCAATTATGGTCAAAATAGTCAATTTTTGACCTAATGACCAATTATTGACCCAATAAGTCATTCTCTGACCCAAAAGTCAACTTTGGTCAAAATGGTCAATCCTTGACCCAAAGATAAACCCATTGACCCAATAGATCAACTTTTGCCCAATGACCTAAATGTAAACTTTGGTGAAAATGTTCAATCCATGATCCAATGACCATCCCATTGACCTAATTTGTCAACTTTTGAGTAAAAAGTCAACTTTGGCTAAAATGGTTAATCTTTGACCAAATGACCAACCCATTGACCCAATATGTCATCTTTAGACCAAAAAGTAAATTTTGCTCAAAATTGTCAATTTTTGACCTAAAGACCGCCTCATTTACCAAATTAGGTCAACTTTTGACCAAAAAGTCAACTTTTTTTCAAAATGGTCAATCATTGACCCAATGACCAACCCATTGACCCAATAGGTTCACTTTTGACCAAAAAGTCAATTTTGGTCAAGATAGTCAAATTTTACCCTAATGACCAACTATTGACCCAGTAAGCCAATCTCAGAACAAAAAGTGAACTTTGGTCAAAATGGTCAATCCTTGACCCAAAGACCAACCCATTGACCCAATAGCTCAACTTTTGACTAAAGTGTCAACTTTGGTCAAAATGGTCAACATGTAACCCAATGACCACCCCGTTGACCCAATTGGTCAAAGTTTGACCAAAAATTTAATTTTGGTCAAAATTATCAATTTTTTACCTAATGACCAATTATTGACCCAATAAGTCAATCTCTGACCAAAAAGTCAACTTTGGTCAAAATGGTCAATCCTTGTCATAATGACCAACCCATTGACCCAATAGGTCAACTTTTGATCAAAAAGTCAACTTTGGTCAAAATGGTCGATCCTTGACCCAATGACCAACTCATTGACCCAATAGGTCAACTTTTGACCAAAAAGACAATTTTGGTCAAAAGAGTTAATTTTTGACCTAATGACTAATTATTGACCCAGTAAGTCAATCTCTGACCAAAAGGTAAACTTTGGTCAAAATGGTCAATCCTTGACCCAATGACCAAACCTATTGACCCAATAGGTTAACTTTTGACCAAAACGTCAACTTTAGTCAAAATGATCAATCCTTGACCCAATGACTAACCCAATGGCCTAATATGTCAACTTTTGACAAAAAAAGTCAATTTTGGTCAAAGTAGTCAATTTTTGAATTAATGACCAATTTTTTACCCAATAAGTAAATCTCTGACCAAAAAGTCAACTTTGGTCAAAATGGTCAATCCTTGACCCAATGACAAACCCATTGAACCAATAGGTCAACTTTTGCCAAAAAGTCAATTTTGGTCAAAATAGTCAATTTTTGACCTAATGACCACCCATTGAACCAATAGGTCAGCTTTTGAACAAAAAGTCAACTTTAGTTAAAATGGTCAATTTTTGACCCAATGACCAACCCATTGACCCAATAGGTCAACTTTTGATGAAAAAAGTCATATTTGGTCAAAAGGGTCAATTCTTAACCCAATTATCAACTCATTAACCAAATAGGTCAACTTTTGACCAAAACGTCAACTTTGGTCGAAACAGTTAATTTCTGACCCAATGACCACTCCGTTGATCCAATGGTACTTTTGACCAAATACTGACTACTTCGACAAAAAATTCTATTTTGGTCAAAATAGTCAATTTTTTACCTAAAGACCAATTATTGACCGAATAAGTCAATCTCTGACCAAAAAGTTAACTTTGGTCAATCCTTGACCCAATGACAAACTCATTGACCCAATAGGTTATCTTTTGACCAAAATGTTAATTTTGGTCAAAATAGTCAATTTTTTACTTAAGGACCATCCATTCACCCAATAGGTTAAATTTTAACCGAGATGTCAACTTTGGTCAAATTGGTCAATTTTTGACCTAATGACCAACCCATTGGCCCAATTGATCAACTTTTGATCAAAAAGACATCTTCGGACAAAATGGTCAATCCTCGACCCAATGACTAACTCATTGACCCAAAAGGACAACTTTTGGCCAAAATAGTTAATTTTTGACTTAATGACCACCTCATCGACCCAAAAGGTCAACTTTTGACCAAAAGGTCAAATTTGGTCAAAATGGTCAGTTTCTGACACAATGACATAAATGTCAACTTTGGGGAAAATGGTCAATCCTTGACACAATGACCAACCCATTGACCCAATCGTCAACTTTTGACTAAAAAGTCAAATTTGTCCAAAATGGTTAATCTTTGACCCAATGACCAACCCATTGACCAACCCATTGACCTAATATGTCAACTTTTGACCAAAAAGTCAATTTTGCTCAAAATTATTAATTTTTGAACTAAAGACCTCCTCATTGACCTAAATAGGTCAACTTTTGGCCAAGGAGACAACTTTGGTCAAAATGATCAATTCTTGACCCAATGACCAACCCATTGACCCAATAGGTCAAATTTTAACCAAAAAGACAATTTTGGTCAAAATAGTCAATTTTTGACCTAATGACCAATTATTGACCCAGTAAAACAATCTCTGACTAAAAAGTCAACTTTGGTCAAAATGGTCAATTCTTGAACAAATGATAAACCCATTTACTCAATAGGTCAACTTTTGACCAAATAGTCAAGTTTGGTCAAAATGATCAATCCTTGACCCAATGACAAACCCATTGGCCTAATAGGTCAACTTTTGACCAAAAAGTCAATTTTGGTCAATATAGTCATTTTTTGAATTAATGACCAATTATTGACCCAATAAGTCAATCTCTGACCAAAAAGTCAACTTTGGTTAAAATGGTCAATCCTTGACCCAATGACAAATTCATTGACCCAATAGACCAAAAAGTCAATTTTTGTCAAAATAGTCAATTTTTGACCTAATAACCACTCATTGAACCAATAGGTCAACTTTTAACCAAAAAGTCAATTTTGGTCAAAATGGTTAAATTTTAACCCAATGACCAAACGATTGACCCAATAGATCAACTTTTGACCAAAAAGTCATCTTCGCACAAAATGGTCAATTCTTGACGCAATTACCAACTCACTGACCAAATAGATCAACTTTGGTCAATATCTGACCCAATGACAACCCCGTTTACCCAATGGTTCAAATTTTGACAAAAAATTTAATTTTGGTCAAAATAATCAATTTTTGACCTAATGACCAATTATTGACCCAATAAGTCAATCTCTGACCAAAAAGTCAATTTTGGTCAAAATGGTCAATCCGTGACCCAAAGACCAACCCATTGACCCAATATGTCAACTTTTGACCAAAAAGTTAACTTTGGTCAAAATGGTCAATCCTTGATCCATGACTAACCGATTGACCCAATAGCTCAACTTTTGACCTAAAAGTCAATTTTGGTCAAAATAGTCAATTTTTAACCAAATGACCAATTATTGACCCAGTAAGTCAATCTCTGACCAAAAAGACAACTTCGATTAAAATGGTCAATCCTTGACTCAATGACCAACCCATTGACCCAATAGGTCTACTTTTGACCAAAAAGTCAATTTTGTTTAAAATGGTCAATCCTTGACCCAATGACCAACCCATTAACCCAATAAGTCAGCTTTTGACCAAAAAGTCAATTTATGTCAAAATAGTCAATTTTTGACCTAATTACCAATTATTGACCCTGTAAGCCAATCTCTGACCAAAAAGTCAACTTTTGTCAAAATGGTCAATCCTTAACACAATGACCAACCCATTGACCCAATAGGTCAACTTTTTACCAAAAAGTCAACTTTGGTCAAAATGGTCAATCCTTGACCCAATGACCAACCCATTGACCCAATATGTCAACTTTTAACTTAAAAGTCAACTTTGGTCTATCCTTGGCCCAATGACAAACCCATTGACCCAATAGGTCAACTTTTGACCAAAAACTCTATTTTGGTCAAATTTGTCAATTTTAAACTTAATGACCACCCATTGACCCAATATTTTAACTTTTGACCAAAAAGTCAACTTTGGTCAAAATGATCAATCCTTGACCCAATTTTTGACCCAAAGACCAATTATTGACCCAATAAGTCAATCTCTGACTAAAAAGTCAACTTTGGTCAAAATGGTCAATCCTTGACCTAATGACAAACACATTGACCCAATAGATTAACTTTTGACCAAAAAGTCAATTTTGGACAAAATAGTTAATTTTTGAGCTAATGACCACCCATTAACCCAATAGGTCAACTTCTAACCAAAAAGTCAACTTTGGTCAAAATGGTTAATTTTTGACCCAATGACCAACTCAGTGACCCAATAGATCAAATTTTAACCAAAAAGTTATCATTTTCACCAAAAAGTCAACTTTGACCAATTCTTGACCCAATTACTAACTCATCGACCAAATAAGTCAACTTTCGACCAAAAAGTCAACTTTGGTCAAAATGGTCAATTTCTGACCCAATTACCACCCCGTTTACTTAATGGGTCAACTTTTGACAAATAATTTAATTTTGGTCAAAATAATTAATTTTTGACCTAATGACTAGTTATTGACCCAATAAATCAATCTCTGACCAAAAAGTCAAATATGGTCAAAATGGTCATACCTTGACCCTATGACCAACCCATTGACCCAATAGGTCAACTTTTACCCAAAAAATCAATTTGTGTCAAAATAGCCAATTTTTGGCCTAATGACCAATTATCGATCCAAGTAAGCCAATCTCTCGACCAAAAAGTCAACTTTGGTCAAAATGATCAATCTTCGACCTAACGCCCAACCAATCGTCTCTAATAGATCAACTTTTGATCAAAAAGTCAATTTTGGCCAAGATAGTCAATTTTTGAATTAATGTCCAATTATTGATCCAATAAGTCAATCTCTAAGCAAAAAGTCAATTTTGGTCAAAATGGTCAATCCTTAACCCAAGGATAAACCCATTGACCGAATGGGTCAACTTTTGACCAAAAATTCAATTTTGGTCAATATTGTCAATTCTCGATGCAATTACCAACACATTAACCAAATAGGTCAACTTTTGACCAAAAAGTTAACTTTGGTTAAAATGGTCAATTTCTGACCCAATGACCACCCCGTTGACCCAATGGGTCAACTTTTGACCAAAAATTTAATGTTGGTCAAAATAGTCAATTTTTTACCTAATGACCAAAATGGTCAATTTTTGAATTAATGACCAATTATTGACCCAATAAGTCAATCTCTGACCAAAAAGTCAACTTTGGTCAAAATGGTTAATCCTTGACCCATTAACCCAATAAGTCAACTTTTGACCAAGAAGTCAATTTTGGTCAACATAACCAATTTTCGACTTAATGACCCATCGACCTAATAGGTCAACTTTTCGACCAAAAAGTCAACTTTGGTCAAAATGGTTAATTTTCGACCCAATGACCAACCCATTAACTCCATAGTCAACCTTTGACCAAGAAGTCATCTTTGGTCAAAATGTTCAATCTCGACACAATTATCTACCTAATTGACCCAAAAGGTTAACTTTTGGCCAAAAAGTCATCTTTAATCAAAAAGGTCAATTCTTGTCCCAATTACCAACTCGTTGACCTAATAGGTCAACTTTTGCTCAATAAGTCAACTTTTGTCAAAATGGTCAATTTCTAACCCAATGACCACCCAGTCAATTCGATGGGTTAACTTTTCGACTAAAAATTCAATTTTGGTCAAAATAGTCAATTTTGACCTAATGACCAATTATCGACCCAATAAGTCAATCTCTCGACCAAAAAGTCAACTTCTGGTCAAAATGGCCAATCTTCGATCCAATGACAAACCCATCGACCCAATAGATCAACTTTTAAAAAAAATGTTAATTTTGGTTAAAATAGTCAAATTTTGACTTAATGACCACCCATTGACCCAATAGATTAACTTTTGACCAAAAAGTCAATTTTGGTAAAAAATTGTCAATTTTGGTCAAAAATTGTCAATTTTGGTCAAAAATTGTAAATTTTTTACCTAATGATCAATTATTGACCCAGTAAGCTAATCTTTGACCAAAAAGTCAAGTTTGGTTAAAATGGTCAATCCTTGACCCAATGACCTAATAGATCAACTTTTGACCAAAAAGTCAACTTTGGTCAAAATGATCAATCATTGACCCAAAGACCAACCCATCGGCTTAATACAGTCAACTTTTAACCAAAATGTCAATTTTGGTCAAATAATCAATTTCTGAATTAATGACTAATTATCGATTCAATATGTCAATCTCTCGACCAAAAGTCGACTTTGGTCAAAATGGTCAATCCTTGACCAAATGACAAACCCATTGTCCCAAAAGGTCAACTTTCGACCAAAAAGTCAATTTTGGTCAAGATAACTAATTTTTGACCTAATGGCCACCCATTGACCCAACAGGTCAACTTCTGACCAAAAAGTCAACTTTGGTCAAAATGATCAATTTTTGATCCAATGACCAACCGATTGACCGAATAGTTCAACTTTTGACCAAAAAAAGTCAATTTTGGTCAAAATGGTAAATCCTTGTCCCAATGACCAACCCACTGACCCAATAGATTGACTTTTGACAAAAAAGTCAATTTTGGTCAAAATAGTCAATTTTTGACCTAATGACCACCCATTGACCCAATAGGTCAACTTTTGACCAAAAAGTCAACTTTTGTCAAAATGGTCAATTTTTTACCCAATGACGAACCCATTAACCCAATAGGTCAACTTTTAACTAAAAAGTCATCTTTGGTCAAAATGGTCGATTCCTGACATAGTTATCAGCCCATTGACCCAAAAGGTCAACTTTTGGCTTAAAAGTCATCTTTGGTCAAAATGGTCAATTCATGACCCAATTAGCAACTCATTGACCAAATAAGTCGACTTTTAACTAAAAAAAAGTAAACTTTGGTCAATATGGTCAATTTCTGACCCAATGACCACTTCGTTCACCCAATGAGTTAACTTTTGAAAAAAATTCAATTTTTGTCAAAATAATAATTTTCGACCGAATGATAGATTATCGATCCAATAAGTCAATCCTCGACCAAAAAGTCAACTTTGGTCAAAATGGTCAATCCTCGACTCGACCAACTCATCGAACCAATAGGTCAACTTTTGACCAAAAAGTCAATTTTGGTCAAAATAAATCAATTCTTGACTTAATGACCACCTATCAATCTAACAGTCAACTTTTGAGCAAAAAGTCAACTTTGGTCAAAATGGTTAATTTTTGACCCATTGACCCAATAGATCAACTTTTGACCAAAAAGTCATGTTTGGTCAAAATAGTTTATTCTTGATGCAATTACCAACACATTGACCAAATAGGTCAACTTTTGACCAAAAAGAAAACTTGGTTAAAATTGTCAATTTCTGACCCAATGACCACCGCGTTGACCTGATCGTTGTCAACTTTTGACCAAAAATTTAATTTTGGTCAAAATAGTCAATTTTTAACCTAATGACCAAAATGGTCAATTTTTGAATTAAAGACCAATTATTGACCCAATAAGTCAATCTCTAACCAAAAAGTCAACTTTGGTCAAAATGGTTAATCCTTGACCCAATGACAAACCCATTGACCCAATAGATCAACTTTCGACCAAAAAGTCAAGTATGGTCAATATAGTAAATTTTTACCTAATGACCACCCATTGACCCAGTAGGTCAACTTTTGACCAAAAAGTCAACTTTGGTCAAAATAGTCAAATTTTGAATTAATGACCAATTATTGAACCAATAAGTCAATCTCTAACCAAAAAGTCAACTTTGGTCAAAATGGTCAATCTTTGACGGAATGACAAACCCATTGACCCAATTAGTCAACTTTTAACCAAAAAGCCAACTTTAGTCAAATTGATCAATCCTTGACCTAATGACCAACCCATTGACCCAAAAGGTCAACTTTTGAAAAAAAGTCATATTTGGTCAAAATAGTAAATTTTTGACCTAATGAACACCCATTGACCTAATAGGTCAACTTTTAAGCAAAATGCCAACTTTGATCAAAATGATCGATTTTGGCCTAATGACTACTCGTTGATCGGATGGGTTAACTTTTGACCAAAAATTCTATTTTCGGTCGAAAATAATTAATTTTTAGTTAGTGACCAATTATCAATCTAATAAGTCAATCTCTGACCAAAAAGTCAACTTTGATCAAATTGATCAATCCTTCACCTAAAGAAAACCTATCGAACTTACAGTCAACTTTTGACCAAAAGTTAACTTTCGGTTAAAATGGTCAATTTCGACCTAATGACCACTCTGTTGACTTAATGGGTCAACTTTTTGACCTGAAATTTAATGTCGGTCAAAATAGTTAATTTTTGATCTAATGACCAAAATGGTCAATTTTTGAATTAATGACCAATTATCAATCTAATAAGTCAATCTTCGACCAAAAAGTCAACTTTAGTCAAAATTGTTAATCCTTGACCCATTGACCCAATAAATTAAATTTTGACCAAAAAGTCAATTTTGGACAACATAGTCAGTTTTTGACTTAATGACCACCCATTGACCTAATAAGTCAACTTTTGACCAAAAAGTCAACTTTGGTCGAAATGGTCAATTTTTGACCTAATGACCAACTCATTAACCCAATAGTCAACTTTCGAACAAGAAGTCATCTATGGTCAAAATGTTCAATTCTCGACATCAATTACTCAAATTTTCGACCTAATAGGTCAACTTTTGCCAAAAAGTCATCTTTAGTCAAAAGGTCAATTTTCACCTAATGACCAACCCATTAACCCAATAGGTCAACTTTTGAAAAAGAAGTCATCTTTGGTCAAAATGTTCAATTCTTGACACAATTACCAGCACTTTGACCCAGTAGGTCAACTTTTGGCCAAAAAGTCATCTTTGGTCAAAAAGGTCAATTCTTGGCCCAATTACCAACTCATTGACCTAATAGGTCAACTTTTGCTCAAAAAGTTAACTTTTGTCAAAAAGGTCAATTTCTAACCCAATGACCGCCCAGTTGACCTGATGGGTTAACTTTTGACTAAAAATTCAATTTCGGTCGAAATAATCAATTTTCGACCTAATGACCAATTATCGACCCAATAAGTTAATCTCCGACCAAAAAGTCAACTTCGGTCAAAATGGTCAATCCTCGATCTAATGACAAACCCATCGACCTAATAAGTCAACTTTTAAATAAAAAGTTTATTTTGGTTAAAATAGTCAAATTTTGACTTAATGACCACCCATCGACCCAATAGATTAACTTTTGACCAAAAAGTCAATTTTGGTAAAAAATTGTCAATTTTGGTCAAAAACTAATGACCAATTATTGACCCAATAAGTCAATCTCTAACCAAAAAGTCAACTTTGGTCAAAATGGTGAATCCTTGACCCAATGACAAACCCATTGACCCAATAGGTCAACTTTTGACCAAAAAAGTCAAGTATGGTCAATATAGTAAATTTTTGACCTAATGACCACCCATTGACCCAGTAGGTCAACTTTTGACCAAAAAGTCAACTTTGGTCAAAATAGTCAAATTTTGAATTAATGACCAATTATTGAACCAATAAGTCAATCTCTAACCAAAAAGTCAACTTTGGTCAAAATGGTTAGTCTTTGACGGAATGACAAAGCCATTGACCCAATTAGTTAACTTTTAACCAAAAAGCTAACTTTAGTCAAATTGATCAATCCTTGACCTAATGACCAACCCATTGACCCAAAAGGTCAACTTTCGAAAAAGTCATATTTGGTCAAAATAAGTAAATTTTGATCTAATGAACACCCATATCGACCTAACAGGTCAACTTTTGAGCAAAATGCCAACTTTGATCAAAATGATCGATTTTTGGCCCAATGACCACCCCGTTGATCAGATGGGTTAACTTTTGACCAAAAATTCTATTTTGGTCAAAATAGTCAATTTTTAGTTAGTGACCAATTATTGACCCAATAAGTCAATCTCTGACCAAAAAGTCAACTTTGGTCAAATTGGTCAATCCTTGACCCAAAGAAAACCTATTGACCCTATAGGTCAACTTTTGACCAAAAAGTTAACTTTGGTTAAAATGGTCAATTTCTCGACCTAATGACCACCTTGGTTGACTTCAATGGGTCAACTTTCAATCTAAAATTTAATGTTGGTCAAAATAGTTATTTTTGACCTAATGACAAAAATGGTCAATTTTTGAATTAATGACCAATTATTGACCCAATAAGTCAATCTCTGACCAAAAAGTCAACTTTGGTCAAAATGGTTAATCCTTGACCCATTGACCCAATAGGTCAAATTTTGACCAAAAAGTCAATTTTGGACAACATAGTCAGTTTTTGACTTAATGACCACCCATTGACCTAATAAGTCAACTTTTGACCAAAAAGTCAACTTTGGTCAAAATGGTCAATTTTTGACCTAATGACCAACTCATTAACCCAATAGGTTAACTTTTGAACAAGAAGTCATCTTTGGTCAAAATGTTCAATTCTTGACACAATTACCAGCCCTTTGACCCAATAGGTCAACTTTTGGCCAAAAAGTCATCTTTGGTCAAAAATGTCAATTTTCGACCTAATGACTAACCCATTAACCCAATAGTCAACTTTGAACAAGAAGTCATCTTTGGTCAAAATGTTCAATTCTCGACACAATTACTAAAGACTTCGAGCTAGTAGGTCAACTTTCGACCAAAAAGTCATCTTTGGTCAAAAAGGTCAATTCATGGCCCAATTACCAACTCATCGACCTAATAGGTCAACTTTGCTCAAAAAGTTAACTTTTGTCAAAAAGGTCAATTTCTAACCCAATGACCGCCCAATGATTCGATGGGTTAACTTTCGACTAAAAATTCAATTTCGGTCAAAATAGCTAATTTTCGACCTAATGACCAATTTTCGACCCAATAAGTTAATCTCTCGACCAAAAAGTCAACTTCGGTCAAAATGGTCAATCCTCGACCCAATGACAAACCCATTGACCCAATAGTCAACTTTTAAATAAAAAGTTTATTTTGGTTAAAATAGTCAAATTTTGACTTAATGACCACCCATTGACCTAATAGATTAACTTTTGACCAAAAAGTCAATTTTGATAAAAATTGTCAATTTTGGTCAAAAACTAATGACCAATTATTGACCCAAGAAGTCAATCTTCGACCAAAAAGTCAACTTTGGTTAAAATGGTCAATCCTCGACCCAATCACAAACCCATCGACCCAACAGTCAACTTTCGACAAAAAAGTCAAGTATGGTCAATATAGTAAATTTTTGACCTAATGACCACCCATTGACCCAGTAGGTCAACTTTTGACCAAAAAGTCAACTTTGGTCAAAATAGTCAAATTTTGAATTAATGACCAATTATTGAACCAATAAGTCAATCTCTAACCAAAAAGTCAACTTTGGTCAAAATGGTCAATCTTTGACGCAATGACAAAGCCATTGACCCAATTAGTTAACTTTTAACCAAAAGGCCAACTTTAGTCAAATTGATCAATCCTTGACCTAATGACCAACCCATTGACCCAAAAGGTCAACTTTTGAAAAAAAAGTCATATTTGGTCAAAATAGTAAATTTTTGACCTAATGAACACCCATTGACCCAATAGGTCAACTTTTGAGCAAAATGCCAACTTTGATCAAAATGATCGATTTTTGGCCCAATGACCACCCCGTTGATCAGATGGGTTAACTTTTGACCAAAAATTCTATTTTGGTCAAAATAACTAATTTTAGTTAGTGACCAATTATTGACCCAATAAGTCAATCTCTGACCAAAAAGTCAACTTTGGTCAAATTGGTCAATCCTTGACCCAAAGAAAACCTATTGACCCTATAGGTCAACTTTTGACCAAAAAGTTAACTTTGGTTAAAATGGTCAATTTCTGACCCAATGACCACCCCGTTGACTCAATGGGTCAACTTTTGACCCAAAATTTAATGTTGGTCAAAATAGTTAATTTTTGACCTAATGACCAAAATGGTCAATTTTTGAATTAATGACCAATTATTGACCCAATAAGTCAATCTCTGACCAAAAAGTCAACTTTGGTCAAAATGGTTAATCTCGACCTATTGAATCTAAAAAGGTCAAATTTTGACCAAAAAGTCAATTTTGGACTAACATAGTCAGTTTTTGACTTAATGACCACCCATTGACCTAATAAGTCAACTTTTGACCAAAAAGTCAACTTTGGTCAAAATGGTCAATTTTTGACCCAATGACCAACTCATTAACCCAATAGGTCAACTTTTGAACAAGAAGTCATCTTTGGTCAAAATGTTCAATTCTTGACACAATTACCAGCCCTTTGACCCAATAGGTCAACTTTTGGCCAAAAAGTCATCTTTAGTCAAAAAGGTCAATTTTTGACCCAATGACCAACCCATTAACCCAATAGGTCAACTTTTGAACAAGAAGTCATCTTTGGTCAAAATGTTCAATTCTTGACACAATTACCAGCACTTTGAGCCAGTAGGTCAACTTTTGGCCAAAAAGTCATCTTTGGTCAAAAAGGTCAATTCATGGCCCAATTACCAACTCATCGACCTAATAAGTCAACTTTTGCTCAAAAAGTTAACTTTTGTCAAAAAGGTCAATTTCTAACCCAATGACCGCCTAATTGACTCGATGGGTTAACTTTGACTAAAAATTCAATTTCGGTCAAAATAGTCAATTTTTGACCTAATGACCAATTATTGACCCAATAAGTTAATCTCTGACCAAAAAGTCAACTTCGGTCAAAATGGTCAATCCTTGACCCAATGACAAACCCATTGACCCAATAGGTCAACTTTTAAATAAAAAGTTTATTTTGGTTAAAATAGTCAAATTTTGACTTAATGACCACCCATTGACCCAATAGATTAACTTTTGACCAAAAAGTCAATTTTGGTAAAAAATTGTCAATTTTGGTCAAAAACTAATGACCAATTATTGACCCAATAAGTCAATCTTTGACCAAAAAGTCAACTTTGGTTAAAATGGTCAATCCTCGACCCAATCACAAACCCATCGACCCAATATGTCAACTTTGACCAAAAGTCAACTTTGGTCAAAATGATCAATCATCGACCCAAAGACTAACCCATCGACCTAATAGGTCAACTTTTAACCAAAATGTCAATTTTGGTCAAATAGTCAATTTTTCAATTAATGACCAATTATTGACCCAATAAGTCAATCTCTGACCAAAAAGTCAGTATTGGTCAAAATGGTCAATCCTTGACCAAATGACAAACCCATTGACCCAAAAGGTCAACTTTTGACCAAAAGGTTAACTTTTGTCCAAAAAGTCAATTTTGGTCAAGATAATCAATTTTTGACCTAATGGCCACCCATTGACCTAATAGGTCAACTTTTGACCAAAAAGTCAACTTTGGTCAAAATGATCAATTTTTGATCCAATAACCAACCGATTGACCGAATAGTTCAACTTTTGACCAAAAAAAGTCAACTTTGGTCAAAATGGTAAATCCTTGTCCCAATGACCAACCCACTGACCCAATAGATTTGACTTTAGACAAAAAAAATTCAATTTTGGTCAAAATAGTCAATTTTTGACCTAATGACAACCAATTGACCCAATAGGTCAACTTTTGACCAAAAAGTCATCTTTGGTCAAAATGGTCAATTCTTAACCCAATTACCAACTCATTGACCAAATAAGTCCACTTTTAACAAAAAAAAGGTAAACTTTGGTCAAAATGGTCAATTTCTGACCCAATGACTACCCCGTTCACCCTATGAGTTAACTTTTGACCAAAATCTCAATTTTTGTCAAAATAGTTAATTTTTGCCCTAATGACAAATTATTGACCCAATAAGTCAATCCTTGACCAAAAAGTCAACTTTGGTCAAAATGTTCAATTCTTGACCATATGACCAACCCATTGACCCAATAGGTCAACTTTTGACCAAAATGTCAATTTTGGTCAAAATAATCAATTTTCGACTTAATGACCACCCATTGATCCAATATGTCAACTTTCGAGCAAAAAGTCAACTTTGGTCAAAATGGTCAATTTTTGACCCATTGACCCAATATATCAACTTTTGACCAAAAGGTCATGTTTGGTCAAAATGGTTTATTCTTGATGCAATTACCAACACATTGACCAAATAGGTCAACTTTTGACCAAAAAGACAACTTTGGTTAAAATTGTCAATTTCTGACCCAATGAACACCCCGTTGACCCAATGTGTCAACTTTTGACCAAAAATTTAATTTTGGTCAAAATAGTCAATTTTTAACCTAATGACCAAAATGGTCAACTTTTGAATTAAAGACCAATTATTGACCCAAAAAGTTAATCTCTAACTAAAAAGTCAACTTTGGTCAAAATGGTCAATCCTTGACCCAATGACGAACTCATTAACCAAATAAGTCAACTTTTGACCAAAAAGTCAAGTTTGGCCAATATAGTAAATTTTTGACCTAATGACCACCCATTGACCCAGTAGGTCAACTTTTGACCAAAAAGTTAACTTTGGTCAAAATAGTCAATTTTTGAATTAATGACCAATTATTGAACCAATAAGTCAATCTCTAACCAAAAAGTCAACTTTGGTCAAAATGGTCAATCTTTGACGGAATGACAAACCCATTGACCCAATTAGTCAACTTTTAACCAAAAAGTCAACTTTAGTCAAATTGATCAATCCTTGACCTAATGACCAACCCATTGACCCAAAAGGTCAACTTTTGACCAAAAAGTCATATTTGGTCAAAATAGTAAATTTTTGACCTAATGAACACCCATTGACCCAATAGGTCAACTTTTGAGCAAAATGTCAACTTTGATCAAAATGATCTATTTTTGGCCCAATGACCATCCCGTTGATCCGATAGGTTAACTTTTGACCAAAAATTCTATTTTGGTCAACATAGTCAATTTTTTACTTAGTGACCAATTATTGACCCAATGACCAACCGATTGACCCAATAGGTCAACTTTTGACCAAAAAATCAACTTTGGTCAAAATGGCCAATCATTAACCCAATGACCAACTTAGTGACCCAAAGTGACAACTTTTGACCAAAAAGTCAATTTTGGTCAAAATTCTCAATTTTTGACCTAATGACCACCTCTTTGACCAGAAAGATCAACTTTTGACAAAAAAGTCAAATTTCGTCAAAATGACCAATTTCTAACATAATGACCTAAATGTCAACTTTGGAGAAAATGGTCAATCCTTGATCTAATGACCAACCCATTGACTTAATTTGTCAACTTTTGACTAAAAAGTCAACTTTGGCCAAAATGGTGAATCCTTGACCCAATGACGAACCCATTGACCTAATAGGTCAGCTTTGGTCCAAATTGTCAATTTTGCTCAAAATTGTCAATTTTTGACCTAATGACCGCCTCATTGACAAAATAGGTCAACTTTTGACCAAAAAGACAACTTTGGTCAAAATGGTCAATCCTTGACACAATGACCAACTCATTGACCCAATAGGTCAACTTTTGACCAAAAAGTCAACTTTGGTCAAAATGGTCTATCCTTGACCCAATGACCAACCTATTGACCCAATAGGTCCACTTTTGACAAAAAAATTAATGTTGGTCAAAATAGTCAATTTTGAACTAATGACCAATTATTGACCCAGTAAGTCAATCTCTGACCAAAAAGTCAACTTTGGTCAAAATGAATAATCCTTGATCCAATGACTAACCCATTGACCCAATAGGTCAACTATTGACCCAAATCTCAACTTTGGTCAAAATGATCAATCCTTGACCCAATGACCAACCCATTGGCCTAATAGGACAACGTTTGAGAAAAAAATCAATTTTGTTCAAATTTGTCAATTTTTGAATTAATGACCAATTATTGACCCAAAAAGTCAATCTCTGACAAAAAAGTCAACTTTGGTCAAAATGGTCAATCTTTGACCCAATGACAAACCAATTGACCCAATAGATCAACTTTTGTCCAAAAAGTCAATTTTGGTCAAAATAGTCAATCTTTGACCTAATGACCACCCATTGACCCAATAGGTCAACTTTGGACCAAAAAGCCAACTTTGGTCAAAATGGTCAATTTTTTACCCAATGACCAACCCGTTGACCCAATAGATCAACTATTAACTAAAAAAGTCATCTTTGGTCAAAATAGTCAATTCTTGACCCAATTACCAAATCAATGACCAAATAGATCAACTTTTGACCAAAAAGTAAACTTTGGTCAAACAGGTCAATTTCTGACCCAATGACTTCCTCGTTGACCCAATGGGTTAACTTTTGACCAAAAATTCAATATTGGTCAAAATAGTCAATTTTTTACCTAATGACAAAATATTGACCCAATAAGTCAATCTCTGACCAAAATGTCAATTTTTGGTCAAAATGGTCAATCCTTGACCCAATGACAAACTCATTGACCAAATAGGTCAACTTTTGTCCAAAATGGTCAATCCTCGACCCAATAACAAACCCATTGCCAAATAATTTAACTTTTGACCAAAAAGTCAACTTTGGTTAAAATGATCAATCCTTGACCCAATGACTAGCCAATTGACCCAATAGGTCAACTTTTCACCAAAAAATCAATTTTGGTCAAAATAGTCAATTTTTGACCTAATGATCAATTGTTGGCCCAGTAAGCCAATCTTTGACCAAAAAGTCAGCTTTGGTCAAAATGGTCCATCCTTGACCCAATAACCAACCCATTGACTGAATAGGTCAACTTTTGAACAAAAAATCAACTTTGGTCAAAATGATCAATTTTTGACCCAATGACCAACCGATTGACCCAATAGGTCAATTTTTGACCAAAAAGTCATCTTCAGTCAAAATGGTCAATTCTTGACGCAATTACCAACTCATTGACCAAATAGGTCCACTTTTGACCAAAAAGTCAACTTTGGTCAAAATGTTCAATTTCTGACCCAAAGACCACCCCATTGACCCAATGAGTCATCTTTTGACTAAAAATTTAATTTTGGTCAAAAGAATAAATTTTACACCTAATGAGCAATTATTGACCCAATAAGTCAATCTCTGACCAAAAAGTCAACTTTGGTCAAAATGGTCAATCCTTGACCGAATGACCAACCCATTGACCCAATATGTCAATTTTTGACCAAAACGTCAACTTTTGTCAAAATGGTCAATCCTTGACCCAATGACCAACCCATTGACCCAATAGGTCAAATTTTGACCAAAAAATAAATTTTGGTCAAAATAGTCAATTTTTCACCTAATGGCCAATTATTGACCCAGTAAGACAATCTCTGACCAAAAAGTCAACTTTGGTCAAAATGGTCAATCCTTGACACAATGACCAACCCATTGACCCAATAGGTCAACTTTTGACCAAAAAGTTAACTTTGGTCAAGATGATCAATCCTTGACCCAATGACCAACCCATTGGCCTAATAGGTCAACCTTCGACCAAAAAGTGAATTTTGGTCAAAATAATAAATTTTTGAATTAATGACCAATTATTGACCCATTAAGTCAATATTTGACCAAAAAGTCAACTTTGGTAAAAATGGCCAATCCTTGACCCAATGACCAACCCATTCACCCAATAGGTCAAGAATTGACCAAAAAGTCAACTTTGGTCAAAATGGTCAATCCTTGACTCAATATGTCAACTTTTGACCAAAAAGTATTCTTTGGTCAAAATAGTAAATTTTTGACCTAATGAACACCATTTGACCCAATAGGTCAACTTTTGAACAAAAACTCAACTTTCGTCAAAATGTAAATTTTTGACATAATGACAAACCCATTGACCCAATAGGTCAACTTTTGACCAAAAAGTCATCTTTGGTCAAAATGGTCAATTCTTTACCAAATTACGAACTCATTGACCAAATAGGTCTACTTTTGATCAAAAAGTCAACTTTGGTCAAAATGGTCAATTTATGACCCAACGACCATCCCATTGACCCTATGGGTTAACTTTTGACAAAAAATTCAATTTTGGTTAAAATAATTAATTTTTGACCTAATAACCAATTATTGACCCAATAAGTCAATCTCTAACCAAAAAGTCAACTTTATTAAAGATAGATCAATCTTTGACCTAAAGACAAACCCATTACCCATTGACCCAATAGGTCAAAATCTGACCAAAAAGTGACATTTGGTCAATATAGTCAATTTTAGACTTAATGACCACCCATTGACCTAATAGATCAACTTTTGATCAAAAAGTCAACTTTGGTCAAAATGGTTAATTTTTTACTCTTTAACCCAATAGATCAACTTTTGACCAAAAAGTCATCAATGGTCAAAATGGTCAATTCTTGACGCAATTACCAACAGATTGACCAAATAGGTCAACTTCTGACCAAAAAGTCAACTTTGGTTAAAATGGTCAATGTCTGACCCAATGGCCACCCAGTTGACCCAATGGGTCAACTTTTGATCAAAAATTTAATTTTGGTCAAAATAGTCAATTTTTGACCTAATGACCAAAATGGACAATTTTTGAATTAATGATCAATTATTGACCAAATAAGTCAATCTCTGACCAAAAAGTCAACTTTAGTCAAAATGGTCAATCCTTGACCCAATGACAAACCCATTAACCCAATAGGTCAACTTTTGACCAAAAAATCAATTTTAGTCAAAATAGTAAATTTTTTACCTAATGACCACCCATAGACCCAATAGATCGACTTTTGACATAAAAGTCAACTTTTGTCAAGATGGTCAATCCTTGACCTAATGACCAACCCATTGACCCAATAGGTCAACGTTTGACCAAAATGTCAATTTTTGTCAAAATAGTCAATTTTTGATCTAATGACCAATTATTGACCAAATAAGTCAATCTCTTACCAAAATGTCAACTTTGGTCAAAATGGTCAATCCTTAACCCAATCACCAACCTCATTGACCAAATAAGTCAACTTTTGACCAAAAGGTCAACTTTGGTCAAAATGGTCAATCCTTGACCAAGTGACCAACCATTGACCTAATAGGTCAACTTTTGACCAACAAATCAATTTTGGTCAAAATAGTCAATTTTTTATCTAACGACCACCCATTAACCCAATAGGTCAACTTTTGGCCAAATAGTAAACTTTAGTCAAAATGGTTAATTTTTGACCCAATGACTAACCCATTGACCCAATAGATTAACTTTTAACCAAAAAGTCATCTTCGGTCAAAAAGTTCAATTCTTGACCCAATTACCAACTCATTGACCAAAAAGTCAATTTTGTTCAAAATGGTCAATTTCTGACCCAATGACCACCCCTTTGACTAAAAGGGTCAACTTTTGACCCAAAATTTAATTTTGTTCAAAATAATCAATATTGACTTAATGACTAATTATTGACCCACTAAGTCAATCTCGTAATCGAAAAGTCAAATTTGGTCAAAATGGTCAATCCTTGACCCAATTACCAACCCATTGACCCAATATGTCAACTTTTGACCAAAAAGTCAGCTTTGGTCAAAATGGTCAATCCTTGACCCAATGACCAACCCATTAAACCAATAGGTCAACTTTTGACCTAAAAGTCAATTTTGGTCACAATAAACAATTTTTGACATAATGGCCAAGTATTGACCCAGTAAGCCAATCTCTGACCAAAAAGTCAACTTTGGTCAAAATGGTCAATCCTTGACCCAATGACCAACCCATTGACCCAATAGGTCAACTTTTAACCAAAAAGTCAACTTTGGTCAAGATGATCAATCCTTGACCCAATTACCATCCCATTGGCCTAATAGGTCAACTTTGGTCAAAATAGTCAAATATTGAATTAATGACCAATTGTTGACCAAATAAGTCAATCTTTGACCAAAAAGTTAAATTTGGTAAATAGGGTCAATGCTTGACCCAAAGAACAACCCATTGACCCAATAGGTTATGTTTTGACCAAAAAGTCAACTTTGGTCAAAATGGTCAATCCTTGACACAATGACCAAGCCATTGACCTAATAGGTCAACTTTTGACCAAAAAGTCTTCTTTAGTCAAAATAGTTAATTTTTGACCTAATGAACACCCATTGACCCAATAGGTCAAATTTTGACCAAAAAGTTAACTTTGGTCAACATTGTTAATTTTTTACAAAATGACCAACCCATTGACCCAATATGTCAAGTTTTGACCAAAAAGTCATCTTTGGTCAAAATGGTCAATTCTTAACCAAATTACCAACTCATTTACAAAATAGGTCAACTTTTGACAAAAAGGTGTTTGGTCAAAATGGTCAATTTCTGACCCAATAAACACCCCGTTCACCCTATGTGTTAACTTTTGATGAAAAATTCAATTTTGGTCAAAATAGTTAATTTTTAACCTAATGACCAATTATTGACCCACTAACTCAATCTCTGACCAAAAAGTCAACTTTGGTCAAAATGGTCAATACTTGACCCAATGACAAAACTCATTGACTTAATAGGTCAACTTTTGTCCAAAAAGTCAATTTTGGTCAAAATAGTTAATTTTTGACCTAATGACCAACCATTGACCCAATATGTCAACTTTTAACCAAAAAGTAAACTTTGGTCAAAATGGTTAATTTTTGACCCAATGACCAACCCATTGACCCAAAAGGTTAACTTTTTACCAAAGAAGTCATCTTTGGTCAAAATGGTCAATTCTTGACCTAATTACCAACTCATTGACCAAATAGGTTAACTTTTGACCAAAACCTCAACTTTGGTTAAAATGGTCAATTTCTGATCCAATGACCTCCTCGTTAACCCAATGGGTTAACTTTTGACCAAAAATTCAATTTTGGTCAAAATAGTCAATTTTTTAACTAATGACAAAATATTGACCCAATAAGTCAATCTCTGACCAAAATATCAATTTTTGGTTAAAATGGTCAATCCTTGACCCAATGACAAACTCATTGACCAAATAGGTCAACTTTTGTCCAAAAAGTCAATTTTGGTCAAAATAGTCAATTATTGACCTAATGACCACCCATTAACCAATTAGGTCAACTTTTGACCAAAAAGTCAACTTTGGTCAAAATAGTCAATTTTTGACTCAATGACCAACCCTTTGACCCAATAGATTAAATTTTTACTAAAAAGTTATCTTTGGTCAAAATGGTCAATTCTTGACCCAATTACCAACTCATTGACCAATTGGTCAATTTTTGACCAATTAGTTAACTTTGGTCAAAATGGTCAATTTCTAACCCAATGACCACCCAGTTGACCCAATGGGTCAACTTTTGACCAAAAATTTAATTCTGGTCAAAATAATTAATTTTTGACCTAATGACCATCCCATTGACCCAATAGGTCAACTTTTGACCACAAAGTCAACTTTGGTAAAAATGGTCAATCATTGACCCAATAACTAACCCATTGACCCAATAGGTCAACTTTTGACCAAAAAATCAATTTTGGTTAAAATATTCAATTTTTAACCTAATGACCAATTTTTGGCTCAGTAAGCCAATCTTTGATCAAAAAGTCAACTTTGGTCAAAATGGTCAATCATTGGCACAATGACCAACCCATTGACCAAATTGGTCAACTTTTGACCAAAAAGTCAACTTTGGTTAAAATGGTCAATTTTTGACATAATGACCAACCCATTAACCCAATAGGTCAACTTTTGACCAAAAAGTCATCTTTGGTCAAAATGGTTAATTCTTGACAAAATTACCAACTCATTAACCAAATAGGTCAACTTTTGACCAAAAAGTCAACTTTGGTCAATTTCTGACCCAATGACCCACCCCCCCCCGTTAACCCAATGGGTTAACTTTTTACCAAAAATTCAATTTTGGCCAAAATAATCAATTTTTTACCTAATGACCAATTATTGACCCAATATGTCAATCTCTGACAAAAAAGTCAATTTTGGTCAAAATGTTCAATCCTTGACCTAATGAAAAACCAATTAACCCAATAGGTTTACTTTTGACCAAATACTAAATTTTGGTCAAAAAAGTCAATTTTTGACTGAGTGACCACCCATTGATCCAATAAGACAACTTTTGACTAAAAGTTAACTTTAGTCAAAATGATCAACTTTTGACCAAAAACTCATCTTTGGTCAAAATGGTCAATTCTTGACCCAATTACCAACTCATTGACCAAATAGGTCAACTTTTAACCAAAAACTCAACTTTGGTCAAAATGGTCAATTTCTGACCCAATGACTACCCCGTTGACTAAATGGGTTAACTTTTGACAAAAAATTCAAGTTTGGTCAAAATAGTTAATTTTTGACCTAATGACCAATTATTAACCCAATATGTCAATTTTTGACCAAAAAATCAATTTTGGTTAAAATGGTCAATTTTTGACCCAATAAGTGAATCTCTTACCAAAAAGTCAACTTTGGTCAAAATGGTCAATCCTTGACCCATTGACAAACCCATTGATCCAATAGGTCAACTTTTGACCAAAAAGTCAACTTTGGTCAAAATGGTCAAATTTTGACTCAGAGACCAACTCATTGACCCAATTGGTCAACTTATGACCAAAAGTCATCTTTGGTACAAATGGTCAATCCTCGACCAAATTACCAACACATTGAGCAAATTGGTCAACTTTTGACCAAAAAGTCAACTTTGATCAAAATGGACAATTTCTGACACAATGACCACCCCGTTGACCAAATGGGTTAACTTTTGACCAAAAACTCAATTTTGGTCAAAATAGTCAATTTTTTTACCTAATGACCAATTGTTGACCCATTAAGTCAATCTCTCAGCCAAAAAGTCAATCTTACCAAAATAACTAATCATCGACCCAATGACAAACCCATAACCCAATAGGTCAACTGTTAACCAAATAGTTAATTTTTGTCAAAATAGTCAATTTTTTACTGAATGACCACCCGTTGACCCAATAGGTAAACTTTTGACTAAAAAGTCAACTTTAGTCAAAATGGTGAATTTTTGACCTAATGACCAACACATTGACCACATAGATCAACTTTTGACCAAAAAGACATTTTCAGTCAAAATAGTTAATTCTTGACCCAATTACCAACTCATTGACCAAATAGGTCAACTTTTGACCAAAAAGTCAGTTTTAGTCAAAATGGTCAATTTCTAACCCAATGACCACCTCGTTGACCCAATAGGTAAACTTTTGACAAAAAATTCAATTTTGGTCAAAATAGGTCAACTTTTGACCAAAAAGTCATCTTTAGTCAAAATGGTCAAAAACTAACCCAATGACCACCCGTTACCCAATGGGTTAACTTTTGACCAAAACTTTAATTTTGTTCAAAATAGTCAATTTTTGAATAATGACCAATTATTGACCCAGTAAGCTAATCTCTGATCAAAAAGTCAACTTTGATCAAAATGGTCAATCTTTGACCTAATGACCAACCCATTGCCCAATAGATCAACTTTTGACCAAAAAGTCAACTTTGGTCAAACTGGTTAATTTTTTACTTAAGGACCAACCCAATAGATCAACTTTCGACCAAAAAGTCATCTTCGGTCGAATAGTCAATTTCGACCCAATTACCAACTCATCGACCAAGTAGGTCAACTTTTGACCAAAAGTCAACCTCGTCAAAATGGTCAATTTCGAACCAATGACCGTCCCTTTGTCCCATCTGCGTTAACTTCGACCAAAAAAATAATTTTTGTCAAAATAATCAATTTTTTACCTAATGACCAATTATTGACCCAATAAGTCAATATCTGACCAAAAAAGTCAACTTTGGTCAAAATGACCAATCTTTAACCAAAAGACCAACCCATTGGCCCAATAGGTCAACTTTTGATCAAAAATCAATTTTTGTCAAAATAATCAATTTTTGGACCTAATGACCACCCATTGATGTAATAGGTCAACTTTTAACCAAAAAGTCAACTTTGGTCAAAATTGTCAATTTTTGACCCAATGACCAACCCATTGACCCAATATGTTAACTTTTGACTAAAAAGTCATCTTTAGTCAAAATGATCAATTCTTGACCTAATTACCTACTCATTCACCAAATAGGTTAATTTTTGACTAAAAAGTCAACTTTGGTCAAAATGGTGAATTCTCGATCTAATGACCACCCGTTGACTCAATAAGTTAACTTTTTACCAAAAATTCAATTTTGGTCAAAATAGTCAATTTTGACCTAATGGCCAATTATTGACCCAAAAAGTCAATCTCTGACGAAAAAGTCAACTTTGGTAAAAAATGGTCAATCCTTGATCCAATGGCAAATTCATCAATCCAATCAGTCAAGCATTCGACCAAAAAGTCACTTTTGGTTAAAAAAATAATTTTTTGACTTAATGACCAGCCATTAACCCAATATGTCAACTTTTGACCAAAAAGTCAACTTCGGTCAAAATGGTTTATTTTTGACCTAATGACCAACACATTGACCCAAAAGATCAAATTTTGATCAAAAAGTCATCTTCAGTTAAAATGGACAATTCTTGACCGAATTACCAACTCATTGACCAAATAAGTCAACTTTTGACCAAAAAGTCAACTTTGGTCAAAATGGTCAATTTCCGACCTAATGGGTCAACTTTTGTTTGGTCAAAATAATCAAATTTTGACATAATGACTAATTATTGACCCAATAAGTCAACCTCGGACCAAAAAGTCAACTTTGATCAAAATGGTCAATCCTTGACCCAATGACCAACCCATTGACCAAATAGGTCAACTTTTGACCAAAAAGTCAACTTTGTTTAAAATGATCAATCCTTGACCCAATGACCAACTCATTGACCCAAAAGGTCATCTTTTGACCAAAAAATAAATTTTGGTCAAAATAGTCAACTTTTGACCTAATGACTAATTATCGATCTGCAAAGAAGTTAATCTTCGACTAAAAAGTCAACTTTGGTCAAAATGGTCAATCCTCGACCCAATGACCAACACATTGACCCAATAGGTCAACTTTTGACCAAAAAGTCAACTTTGGTTAAAATGATCAATCATTGACCTAATAATTAACCTATTGGCGTAATAAGTCAACTTTTGACAAAAAAGTCAATTTTGGTCAAAATAGTCAATTTTTTAATTAATGACCAATTATTGTCCCAATAAGTCAATCTCTGACCAAAAAGTCAACTTTGGTCAAAATGGTCAATCCTTAACCCAATGACCAACCCATTGATCTAACAGGTCAATTTTCGACCAAAAAGTCAACTTTGTCAAAATGGTCAATCTCGATCTAATAACCAACCCATCGACCCAACAGTCAACTTTCACCAAAAAATCAATTTTGGTCAAAATAGTCAATTTTTGACCTAATCCCCAATTATCGACCCAAGAAGTCAATCTCCGACCAAAAAGTCAACTTTGGTCAAAATGGTCAATCCTCGACACAATGACTCTACCCATCAACCTAATAGTCAACTTTCGACCAAAAGTTAGCTTTGGTCAAGATGATCAATCCTCGACCTAATGACTAACCCTTCGACCTAATAAGTCAACTTTCGACCAAAAAGTCAATTTTGGTCAAAATAAGAATTTTTAATTAACAACCAATTGTCTGACCGAATAAGTCAATCTCTCGACCAAAAAGTCAACTTAGTAAAATGGTCAATCCTCGACCCATCGACCAACCCATTCACCTAACAGTCAAGATTCACCAAAAAGTCAACTTTGTTCAAAATGGTCAATCCTTTCCTTCAATAGTCAACTTTTAACCAAAAAGTCTTCTTCGTCAAAATAGTAAATTTTTTACCTAATGAACACCATTCGATCTAATGAGACAATCTTGAACAAAAACTCGACTTTGTCAACATGCACAATTTTCGACACAATGACAAACCCATTTACCCAATCAGTCAAATTTTGACCTAAAAGTCATCTTTGGTCAAAATGGTCAATTCTTGACCAAATTACTAACTCATTGACCAAATAGGTCAACTTTTGACCCAAAAGTCAACTTTGGTCAAAATGGTCAATTTCTGACCCAATGACCATCCCATTGACCTATGGGTTAACATTTGACAAAAAAATCAATTTTTGGTCAAAATAGTTAATTTTCGACTCACTGACCAATTATCAATCTAATAAGTCAATCTCTCACCAAAAAGTCAACTTTCTTTAAAAAGGTTAATTTTTGTCCCAATGACAAACCCATTGACCCAATCGGTCAAATAGTCGACCAAAAAGTCAATTTGGTCAATATAGTCAATTTTAGATTTAACGACCACCCATCGAACCTAACAGATCAACTTTCGACCAAAAAGTTAACTTTAGTCAAAATAGCCAATTTGACTTTAACCCAATAGATCAACTTTTCGACCAAAAACTCATCTATGGTCAAAATGGTTAATTCTCGACGCAATTACCAACACATTGACTAAATAGTCAACTTCCGACCAAAAAGTCAACTTTAGTTAAAATGATCAATGTCTCGACTCTAATGACCAACCCACTGACACAATGAGTCAACTTTTGACCAAAGTTTAATTTTGGTCAAAATAGTCAATTTTTGACCTAATGACCAAAATTGACAATTTTTGAATTAATGATCAACTATTGGTCAAACCAAAAAGTCAACTTTAGTCAAAATGGTCAATCCTTGACCCAATGACAAACCCATTGCCCCAATAGGTCAACTTTTGACTAAAAAATCAATTTTGGTCAAAATAGTCAATTTTTTACCTATTGATCACCCATAGACCCGATAGGTCAACTTTTGACCAAAAAGTCAACTTTTGTCAAGATGGTCAATCCTTGACCTAATGACCAGCCCATTGACCCAATAGGTCAACATTTGACCAAAATAGTCAATTTTTGACCTAATGACCAATTATTGACCAAATAAGTCAATTTCTAACCAAAAGTCAACTTTGGTCAAAATGGTCAATCCTTGACCCAATCACCAACCCCATTGACCAAATAGGTCAACTTTTAACCAAAAAGTCAACTTTGGTCAAAATAGCTCAATCTTGACCCAATGACCAACCCATCGAATCTAATAAGTTAATTTTTGACCAAAAAGTGAACTTTAGTCAAAATAGTCAATCTTCGACCCAATGACCAACCCATCGATCCAATAGTCAACTTTCGACTCAAAAATCAATTTCGGTCAAAATAACCAATTTTTTACCTAATGGCCAATTATCGACCCAATAAGTCAATCTCTCGACCAAAAAGTCAACTTTGGTCAAAATGGTCAATTCTCGACACAATGACCAACCCATCGATCCAACTAGTCAACTTTCGACCAAAAAGTCAACTTCGGTCAAGATGATCAATCTCGACTCTAATGACCATCCCTTCGACCTAATAAGTCAACTTCGACCAAAAAGACAATTTTGGTCAAAATAGTCAATTTTTGAATTATTGACCAATTATTGACCGAATAAGTCAATCTCTGACCAAAAAGTCAACTTTGGTAAAAATGGTCAATCCTCGACCCATCGTCAACCCATTCACCCAATAAGTCAAGATTTCGACTAAAAAGTCAACTTCGTCAAAATGGTCAATCCTTTACTCAATAAGATCAACTTTCGACCAAAAAGTCTTTTCGGTCAAAATAGTAAATTTTTACCTTATGAACACACATCAATCTAAAAGGTCAACTTTCAACAAAAAACTCGACTTTTGTCAAAATGGATAATTTTCGACCACAATGACAAACACATTTACCCAATAGGTCAAATTTTCGACCAAAAAGTCATCTTGACAACATGGTCAATTCTCGACCAAATTACCAACTCATCGACCAACAGTCAACTTTCGACCAAAAAGTCAACTTTGGTCAAAATGGTCAATCTTCGACCTAATGACCATCCCATCGACTCTATAGGTTAACATTCGACAAAAAATCAATTTTGGTCAAAATTATTAATTTTCGACCTAATGACCAATTATCGACCCAATAAGTCAATCTTCGACCAAAAAATCAACTTTGGTCAAAATGGTCAATCTTCGACCCAATGACAAACCCATCGACCTAATACAGCAACTTTCGACCAAAAAGTCAACTTTGGTCAATATAATCAATTTTAGACTTAATGACCACCCATCGACCCAATAGATCAACTTTCGACCAAAAAGTTAAGTTTGGTCAAAATGGTCAATTTTTTACTGATTAACCTCATCATAGATCAACTTTCGACCAAAAACTCATCTTTGGTCAAAATGGTTAATTTTCGACCCAATTACCAACACATCGACCAAATAGCTTCAACTTCGACCAAAAAGTCAACTTTAGTCAAAATGGTCAATGTCCGATCTAATGACAACCCAATCGATCAAATAGGTCAACTTTCGACCAAAAATTTAATTTCAGTCAAAATAATAATTCGATCTAATGACCAAAATCGACATTCAATTAATGATCAACTATCGTCAAATAAGTCAATCTCTCGACCAAAAAGTCAACTTTAGTCAAAATGGTCAATCCTCGACCCAATGACAAACCCATCGACCTCAATAGTCAACTTCGACTAAAAAGTCAATTTTGTCAAAATAGTCAATTTTTTACCTAATTGATCACCCATAGTACTAATCTAACAGTCAACTTTTGTCAAGATGTTCAATTCTTGACCTAATGTCCAACTCATCGATCTAATAGTCAACATTCGACTCAAAATAGTCAATTTCGTCAAAATAAATCAATTTCGATCTAATGACCAATTATCGACAAAATAAGTCAATCTCTAACCAAAAGTCAACTTTAGTCAAAATGGTCAATCCTCGATCCAATCACCAACCCCATCAACCAAATAGATCAACTTTCGACCAAAAGTCAACTTTGGACAAAATGGTCAACTTTAACCCAATGACCAACCCATTGACCTAATAGGTCAACTTTCGACCAAAAAGTCAACTTTAGTCAAAATGATCAATCTTCGATCTAATGACTCAACCTATCGAATCAACAGTCAACTTTGACCAAAAATTAATTTTCGATCAAAATAACTAATTTTCGACCTAATGACCAATTATCAATCCAAGAAGTCAATCTCTTACCAAAAAGTCAACTTTGGTCAAAATGGTCAATCCTTGACACAAAGACCAACCCATTGACCCAAAATGTGAACATATTACCAAAAGTCAACTTTGGTCAAAATGATCAATCTTCGATCTAATGACCAACCCTATCGACCTAATAGGTCCACTTTCGACTAAAAAGATAATTTTGGTCAAAATAGTCAATTTTGAATTAATGACCAACATATCGACCGAATATGTCAATCTCTCGACCAAAAAGTTAACTTTGGTCAAAATGGTCTATTCTCGACCCAATCGACCAACCCATTCACCCAATAGTCAAGATTCGACCAAAAAGTCAACTTTGGTCAAAATGGTCAATCCTTTACTCAATAGAATCTTCCACCAAAAAGTCTTCTTTGGTCAAAATAAGTCAAATTATTTACTTAATGAACACCATTCGATCCAAAAGGTCAACTTTCGAACAAAAACTCAACTTTGTCAAAATGGTCAATTTTTGACACAATGACAAACCCATTTACCCAATAAGTCAAAATTTCGACCAAAAAGTCATCTTTGATCAAACTAGTCAATTTTCGACCAAATTACCAACTCAATGACCAAATAGTCTACTTTCGACCAAAAAGTCAACTTTGGTCAAAATGGTCAATTCTCGACCCAATGACCATCCCATCGACCCTATGGGTTAACATTCAGTCAAAAAATCAATTTTGGTCAAAATTATTAATTTCGACCTAATGACCAATTATCGACCCAATAAGTCAATCTCTCGACCAAAAAGTCAACTTTCAAATGTCAATCTCTCGACCAAAAGTCAACTTTGGTCAATCTCTGACCAAAAAGTCAACTTTGGTCAAAATGGTCAAACTTGACCCAATGACAAACCCATTGACCCAATAGGTCAAAATTTGACCAAAAAGTCAACTTTGGTCAATTTAGTCAATTTTAGACTTAACGACCACCCATTGACCCAATAGATCAACTTTCGACCAAAAAGTTAACTTCGTCAAAATGGTCAACTACTTTTAACTCATTTAACCTAATAAGTATTAACTTTCGACCAAAAACTCATCTATGGTCAAAATGGTTAATTCTCGACGCAATTACCAACACAATGACCAAATAAGTTCAACTTCTCGACCAAAAGTCAACTTTCGCTAAAATGGTCAATGTTCGACCTAATGACAACCCAAATCAATCAAATGGTCAACTTTCGACCAAAAATTTAATTTTGATCAAAATAAGTCAATTTTCGACCTAATGACTCAAAATGGACAATTTTCGAACTAATGATCAATTATCGGTCAAATAAGTCAATCATCGTCCAAAAAGTCAACTTTAGTCAAAATGGTCAATGCTTCACCTAATGACAAATCCATCGACCCTAATAAGTCAACTTTCGACCAAAAATCAACTTTGGTCATAATAATAATTCTTGATCTAATGACCAACCTTCTACACTAACAGTCAACTTTCGACCAAAAAGTCAACTTTTGTCAAGATGGTCAATCCTCGACCTAATGACCGAACTCATCGACTAATAAGTCAACATTCGACCAAAATAGTCAATTTTTGTCAAAATACTCAATTTTCGACCTAATGACCAATTATCACCAAATAAGTCAATCTCTAACTAAAGAGTCAACTTTGGTCAAAATGGTAACTCGACCAATCACTAACCCCATCGACCAAATAGTCAACTTTTAACCAAAAAGTCAACTTTGGTCAAAATGCTTAATCCTTAACCCAATGACCAACCCGTTGACCCAATAGGTTAATTTTTGATCAAAAAGTCAAATTTAGTCAAAATGGTCAATCCTTGACCCAATGACCAACCCATTGACCAAATAGGTCAACTTTTGACCAAAAATCAATTTTCGTCAAAATAATCAATTTTTTACCTAATGGCCAATTATCGACCCAAGAAGTCAATCTTCGACCAAAAAGTCAACTTGGTCAAAATGGTCAATCCTCGACACAATGACTAACCCATCGACCCAATAGTCAACTTTCGACCAAAAAGTTAACTTCGGTCAAGATGAACAATCTCGATCCAATGACTAATCCTTCAACCTAACAGTCAACTTTCGACTAAAAAGACATTTTTGGTCAAAATAGTCAATTTTGAATTATCGACCAATTATCGACCGAATAAGTCAATCTTCGACCAAAAAGTCAACTTTGTCAAAAATGGTCAATCTTCGATCCATCGAACAACCCATTCACCCAATAGGTCAAGATTTGACCAAAAAGTCAACTTTGGTCAAAATGGACAATCCTTGACTCAATAGGTCAACTTTTGACCAAAAAGTCTTCTTTGGTCAAAATAGTAAATTTTACCTTATGAACACCATTTGACCCAAAAGGTCAACTTTTGAACAAAAACCTGACTTTTGTCAAAATGGTCAATTTTTGAAACAATGACAAACCCATTTACCCAATAGGTCAAAATTTTGACCAAAAAGTCATCTTTGGTCAACATAGTCAATTTTCGACCAAATTACCAACTCATCGACCTAAATAGGTCTTTCGACCAAAAAGTCAACTTTGGTCAAAATGGTCAATTTCTCGACCCAATGACCATCCCATCGACTCTATGGGTTAACTTTCGACAAAATCAATTTTGATCAAAATAGTTAATTTTCGACCTAATGACCAATTATCGACCCAATAAGTCGAATCTTCGACCAAAAAGTCAACTTTGGTCAAAATGGTCAATCTTCGACCAAATGACAAACCCATTGATCTAATAGGTCAAAATTGACTAAAAAGTCAACTTCGTCAATATAATCAATTTTAGATTTAATGACCACCCATCGATCTAATAGATCAACTTTCGACCAAAAGTTAACTTCGTCAAAATGGTCAATTTTTTACTCTTTAACCTAGTAGATCAACTTTTGTCCAAAAACTCATCTAGGGTCAAAATGGTTAATTCTCGACCAATTACCAACACATCGACCAAATAGTCAACTTCCGACCAAAAAGTCAACTTTAGTTAAAATGGTCAATGTTCGACCCAATGACTAACCCAATTAATCAATGAGTCAACTTTTGACCAAAAATTTAATTTCGTCAAAATAGTCAATTTCGACCTAATGACCAAAATCGACAATTTTTGAATTAATGATCAATTATCGATCAAATAAGTCAATCTCTCACCAAAAAGTCAACTTTAGTCAAAATGATCAATCTTGATCTAATGACAAACCCATTGACCTAATAAGTCAACTTTTGACTAAAAATCAATTTTGGTCAAAATAACTATTTTTTACCTAATGACCACCCATCAACCTAATAGTCAACTTTCGACCAAAAGTCAACTTTCGTCAAGATGGTCAATCCTCGACCTAATGACTAACCCATCAATCTAATCAAGTCAACATTCGACCAAAATAGTCAATCTTTGTCAAAATAGTCAATTTTTGACCTAATGACCAATTATTGACAAAATAAGTCAATCTCTAACCAAAAGTCAACTTTGGTCAAAATGGTCAATCCTTGACCCAATCACCAACCCCATTGACCAAATAGATCAACTTTTGACCAAAAAGTCAACTTTGGACAAAATGGTCAATCCTTAACCCAATGACCAACCCATTTACCCAATAGGTCAATTTTTGACCAAAAAGTCAACTTTAGTCAAAATGGTCAATCCTTGACCCAATGACCAACCCATCAACACTAATAGTGAACTTTCGACCAAAAAATCAATTTTGTCAAAATAATCAATTTTCGACCTAATGGCCAAATATCGACCCAAAGAAGTCAATCTCTTACCAAAAAGTCAACTTCTGTCAAAATGGTCAATCCTTGACACAAAGACCAACCCATTGACCCAATATGTCAACTTTTGACCAAAAGGTTAACTTTGGTCAAGATGATCAATCCTTGACCCAATGACCAATCCTTTGACCTAATAGGTCCACTTTTGACCAAAAAGACAATTTTGGTCAAAATAACAACTTTAATTAATGACAAATTATCGACTCGAATAAGTCAATCTCTAACCAAAAAGTCAACTTTGGTCAAAATGGTCTATCCTCGACCCATCGACCAACCCATTCACCCAATAAGTCAAGATTTCGACTCAAAAAGTCAACTTTGGTCAAAATGGTCAATCCTTTTCTCAATCAGTCAACTTTTGACCAAAAAGTCTTCTTTGGTCAAAATAGTAAATTTTTTACCTAATGAACACCATTTGATCCAAAAGGTCAACTTTTGAACAAAAACTCGACTTTTGTCAAAATGGTCAATTTTTGACACAATGACAAACCCATTTACCCAATAAGTCAAAATTTTAACCAAAAAGTCATCTTTGGTCAACATGGTCAATTCTTGACCAAATTACCAACTCAATGACCAAATAGGTCTACTTTTGACCAAAAAGTCAACTTTGGTCAAAATGGTCAATTTCGACCTAATGACCATCCCATCGACTCTATGGGTTAACATTCGACTAAAAAATCAATTTTGTCAAAATTATTAATTTTCGACCTAATGACCAATTATTGACCCAATATGTCAATCTCTGACAAAAAAGTCAACTTTGGTCAATCTCTGACCAAAAAGTCAACTTTGGTCAAAATGGTCAAACATTGACCCAATGACAAACCCATTGACCCAATAAGTCAAAATTTGACCCAAAAGTCAACTTTGGTCAATTTAGTCAATTTTAGACTTAATGACCACCCATTGACCCAATAGATCAACTTTTGACCAAAAAGTTAACTTCGTCAAAATGGTCAATTTTTAACTCTTTAACCCAATAGATTAACTTTCGACCAAAAACTCATCTATGGTCAAAATGGTTAATTTCGACGCAATTACCAACACATCGACCAAATAAGCTCAACTTTCGACCAAAAAGTCAACTTTGGTTAATATGGTCAATGCTCGATCCAATGACTAACCCATCGACTAAATGGGTCAACTTTTAACCAAAAATTTAATTTCGATCAAAATAGTCAATTTTCGACCTAATGACTAAAATGGACAATTTCTGAATTAATGATCAATTATCAGTCAAATAAGTCAATCATCGACCAAAAAGTCAACTTTAGTCAAAATGGTCAATCCTCGACCCAATGACAAACCCATCGAATCTAATAGTCCACTTTCGACCAAAATCAACTTTAGTCAAAATAATCAATTTTCGACCTTATGACCACCCATTGACCCAATAAGTCAACTTTCGACCAAAAAGTCAACTTTTGTCAAGATGGTCAATCCTCGACCTAATGACCAACCCATCGACTCAATATATCAACTTTCGACCAAAATAATCACTATCGACCTAATGACCAATTATCAACTCTAAATAAGTCAATCTCTAACCAAAAAGTCAACTTTGGTCAAAATGGTCAATCCTTGACCCAATCACCAACCCCATTAACCTAATAGGTCAACTTTTGACCAAAAAATCAATTTTGGTCAAAATAGTCAATTTTTGGTCTAAGGACCACCCATTGACCCAATAGGTCAACTTTTGGCCAAAAAGTAAACTTTGGTCAATATGGTTAATTTTTGACCCAATGACCAACCCATTGACCCAATAGATCAACTTTGCACCAAAAGTCATCTTTCGGTCAAAATGTTCAATTTCGACCCAATTATCAACTCATCTCGAACTCAAAAAGTCAATTTTGTTCAAAAAGGTCAATTTCTGACTCAACGACCAACTCTTCGACCCAAAGAGTCAACTTCGACCAAAAATTTAATTTTGTTCAAAATAATTAATTTTCGACCTAATGACCAATTATCGATCCAATAAGTCAATCTCGTACCAAAAAGTCAACTTTGGTCAAAATGGTCAATACTCGACGCAATTACCAACCCAACAGACTCCAATATCTCAACTTTTCGACCAAAAAGTCAACTTCGGTCAAAATGGTCAATCCTCGACTCAATGACCAACCCATCGACCCAATATGTCAACTTCGACCAAAAATGTCAATTTTGGTCAAAATAAACAATTTTCGACTTATTCGACCAATTATTAACCCAATAAGTTAATCTCTCGACCAAAAAGACAACTTTCGTCAAAGTGGACAATCATCGACCCAATGACCAACCCATCGATCTAACAGTCAACT
Organism: Papilionanthe hookeriana x Papilionanthe teres; assembly: GCA_022702705.1. Taxonomy (NCBI): domain Eukaryota; kingdom Viridiplantae; phylum Streptophyta; class Magnoliopsida; order Asparagales; family Orchidaceae; genus Papilionanthe; species Papilionanthe hookeriana x Papilionanthe teres. The sequence continues at coordinate 55,287,777 of CM040436.1, forward strand.
TTAAACCAAAAAGTCAACTTTGGTCAAGATGATCAATCCTTGACCCAATGACCAACCCATTGGCCTAATAGGTCAACTTTTGACCAAAAAGTCAATTTTGTTCAAAATAATCAATTTATGAAATAATGACCAACTATTGACCAAATAAGTCAATCTTTGACCAAAAAGTTAATTTTGTAAAAAGGGTCAATGCTTCGACCCAATGACTAACCCATCAATCTAATAAAGTTAAGTTTCGACCAAAAAGTCAACTTTGGTCAAAATGATCAATCTTCGACATTAATGACTCAAGCCATCGACCCAACAGTCAACTTTCGACCAAAAAGTCTTCTTCGCTCAAAATAACTAATTCTTGATCTAATGAATACCTATCGACCCAATCGACAACTTTCATCCAAAAAGTCAACTTTGGTTAAAATCGCAAATTGTTTACACAATGACCAACCCATTACCCAATATGTCAAGTCTTCGACCATAAAGTTATCTTTGTCAAAATGGTCAATTCTTAACCTAATTACCAACTCATTTACAGAATAAGTCAACTTTTGAAGAAAAAGTCAACTTTCTTCGAAATGGTCAATTTCTCAACCTAATGACCACCCCGCTCAACTCCAATCGAGTTAACTTTCGATCAAAAGTTCAATTTGGTCAAAATAGTTAATTTTTAACCTAATAACCAAATGTTGACCCAATAAGTCAATCTCTGACCAAAAAGTCAACTTTGGTCAAAATGATCAATCCTTGACCCAATGACAAACTCATTGACCTAATAGGTCAACTTTTGTCCAAAAAGTCAATTTTGGTCAAAATAATTAGTTTTTGACCAAATGACCGCCCATTAACCCAATAGGTCAACTTTTAACCAAAAAGTCAACTTTGGTCAAAATGGTCAATTTTTGACCCAATGACCAACCCATTTACCAAAAACGTCATCTTTGGTCAAAATGGTCAATTCTTGACCCAATTACCAACTCATTGACCAAATAGGTCAACTTTTGACCAAAACCTCAACTTTGGTTAAAATGGTCAATTTCTGACCCAATGACCTCCTCTTTAACCCAATGGTTAACTTTTGACCAAAAATTCAATTTTGGACTAAATAGTCAATTTTTTACCTAATGACCAAATATTGACCCAATAAGTCAATCTCTGACCAAAATGTCAATTTTCAGTTAAAATAATCAATTTTCTCGACCCATATACCGACTCATCGACCAAATATACTAAGCTTCGATCAAAAAGTCAACTTTCGACAAAATGGTCATTTTCTCGACCCAATGACTCACCCCGTCGATCCATCAGGTCAACTATTGACCAAAAATTTAATTTTTGTCAAAATAATCAATTTTTGACTTAATGACCAATTATTGACCCAATAAGTCAATCTCTGACCAAAACGTCAACTTTGGACAAAATGATCAATCCTTGACCCAAAGATTAACCCATTGTCCTAATAGGTCAACTTTGGACCAAAAGTTAATTTTGGTCAAAATTGTCAATTTTTGACCCAATGACCAACCCATTAACCCACCTAATGACCACCCATTAACCCAATAGATCAAATTTTGACCAAAAAGTTAACTTTGGTCAAAATAGTCAATTTTCGACCCAATGACCAACCCAATGACCTAATAGATTAACTTTTCGACCAAAAAGTCATCTTCGGTCAAAATGGTCAATTCTTGACCTAATTACTAACTCATTGACCAAATAGATCAACTTTTGACCAAAAAGTCAACTTTGGTCAAGATGGATAATTTCTGACCCAATGACCACCCCATTGACCCAATGGGTCAACTTTTGACCAAAAATTTAATTTTGGTCAAAATAGATAATTTTTAACCTAATGACCAAAATGGTCAATTTTTGAATTACTGACCTATTATTGACCCAATAAGTCAATCTCTCACCAAAAAGTCAACTTTGGTTAAAATGGTCAACTTCTCGACCTAATAAAGGTCAACTTTTAACCAAAAAGTCAATTTTGGTCAAAATAGTTAATTTTCGACCTTATGACTCACCTTTCAATCTAATAGTCAACTTTCGACCAAAAAGTCAACATCGGTCGAATAGTCACTCGTGAATCAATGAACAATTATCGACCCAATAAGTTAATCTTCGACCAAAAAGTCAACTTTGGCCAAAATGGTCAATCTCGATCCTCGGTCAAATGACAAACCCATTGACCCAATTAGTCAATTTTTAACCAAAAAGTCAACTTTAGTCAAAATGATCAATCCTCGACCCAATGACCAACCCAGTGACCCAGTAGGTCAACTTTTAACCAAAAAGTCATCTTTAGTCAAAATAGTAAAATTTTGACCTAATGACTACCCATTGACCCAATAGGTCAACTTTTGACCAAAAAATCAATATTGGTCAAAATAGACAATTTTTGACGTAGTGACCATTTATTGACCCAATATGTCAATCTCTGACCAAAAAGTCAACTTTGGTCAAAATGATCAATCCTTGACCCAATGACCAATCCATCGTCTATCAGTCAACTTTTAACCAAAACTTAATTTTGGTTAAAATAGCTTAATTTTCGAATTAATGACCAATTATCGACCCAATAAGTCAATCTCTCGACCAAAAAGTCAACTTTGGTAAAAATGGTCAATCTTCGATCCAATGACCAACCCATCGACCCAATAGGTCAACTTTCGACTAAAAGTCAACTTTGGTCAAAATGGTCAATCCTCGACCCAATGACCAACCCATCGACCCAATAAGTCAACTTTCGACCAAAAAGTCAACTTCGTCAAAATGGTCAATTCGACTCTAATGACCAACCCATCGACTCTAAAAGATCGACTTTCGACAAAAAATTCAACATCGACAAAATAACAATTGCATCTAATGAATCAACCATCGACTCAATAGGTCAACTTTCGACCAAAAAGTCAACTTCAGTCAAATGGACAATTTTCGACACAATGATCAACTCCATCGACCCAATAGTCAACTTCGACCAAAAGTCATCTTGATCAAAATGGTCAATTCTGATCAAATTACCAACTAATCGACTCAAACAGTTAATTCGACTAAAAGTCAACTTCAGTCAAAATGTCAATTTTCGACCTAATGACCAATTATCGACCCAATAAGTCATTCTCTAACCCAAAAGTCAACTTGGTCAAAATGGTCAATTCTCGACCCAAAGATAAACCTCATCAATCTAACAGATCAACTTTCCCAATGACCTAAATGTAAACTTTGGTGAAAATGTTCAATCTATGATCCAATGACCATCCTATCGACTCCACTCAGTCAACTTTCGAGTAAAAAGTCAACTTTGGCAAAATGGTTAATCTTCGACCAAATGACCAACCCATTGACCCAATATGTCATCTTTAGACCAAAAAGTAAATTTTACTCAAAACTGTCAATTTTTGACCTAAAGACCACCTCATTTACCAAATTAGGTCAACTTTTGACCAAAAAGTCAACTTTTTTTCAAAATGATCAATCATTGACCCAATGACCAACCCATCGACCCAATAGGTTCACTTTCGACCAAAAGTCAATTTTGGTCAAGATAATCAAATTTTACCCTAATGACCAACTATCGACCCAAGAAGCCAATCTCGTAACAAAAAGTGAACTTTGGTCAAAATGGTCAATCCTCGACCCAAAGACCAACCCATCGACCCAATAGCTCAACTTTCGACTAAAGAGTCAACTTTGGTCAAAATGGTCAACATGTGACCCAATGACTACCCCGTCAATCTAATCGGTCAAAGTTCGACCAAAAATTTAATTTTGGTCAAAATTATCAATTTTTTACCTAATGACCAATTATCGACCCAATAAGTCAATCTCCGACTAAAAAGTCAACTTTCGTCAAAATCGGCCAATCCTCATCACAATGACTAACCCATCGACCTAACAGGTCAACTTTCGATCAAAAAGTCAACTTTGGTCAAAATGATCGATCCTCGACCTAATGACCAACTCATCGATCCAATAGTCAACTTTCGACCAAAAGATCAATTTTGGTCAAAAGAGTTAATTTTCGACCTAATGACTAATTATCGACCCAAGAAGTCAATCTCCGACCAAAAGGTAAACTTCTTGGTTAAAATGGTCAATCCTGACCTAATGACAAACCTATCGACTCTAATAAGTCAACTTTCGACCAAAACGTCAACTTTAGTCAAATGATCAATTTTCGACCCAATGAAAACCCATCGACCTAATATGTCAACTTTCGACAAAAAGTCAATTTTGTCAAAGTAGTCAATTTTCAATCAAATGACCAATTTTTACCCAATAAGTAAATCTTCGACCAAAAAGTCAACTTTCGTCAAAATGGTCAATCTTCGACCCAATGACAAACCCATCGAACCAATAAGTCAACTTTCGACTAAAAAGTCAATTTTGGTCAAAATAATCAATTTTCGACCTAATGACCACCCATCGAACCAATAGTCAGCTTTCGAACAAAAAGTCAACTTTAGTTAAAATGGTCAATTTTCGACCCAATGATCAACCCATTGACCCAATAGGTCAACTTTTGATGAAAAAAGTCATATTTGGTCAAAAGGGTCAATTCTTAACCCAATTATCAACGCATTAACCAAATAGTCAACTTTTGAACAAAACTTCAACTTTGGTCGAAACAGCTAATTTCTCGATCTAATGACTACTCCGCGATCCAATTACATTTCGACCAAATATCGACTACTTCGACAAAAATTCTATTTTGGTCAAAATAATCAATTTTTACCTAAAGACCAATCATCGACCGAATAAGTCAATCTTCGACCAAAAAGTTAACTTCGGTCAATCTCGACCCAATGACAAACTCATCGACCCAATAGGTCAACTTTCGACCAAAATGTTAATTTTGGTCAAAATAACCAATTTTTTACTTAAGGACCATCCATTCACCCTAATAAGTTAAATTTTAATCGAGATGTCAACTTTAGTCAAATGGGTCAATTTTAGACCTAATGACCAACCCATCTGCCCAATTGATCAACTTTTCGATCAAAAAGACATCTTCTGACAAAATGGATCAATCCTGCAATTCAATGATCTAACTCATCGACCTCAAAGGACAACTTTCGGTCAAAATAGTTAATTTTCGACCTAATGGCCACCTCATCGACCCAAAAGGTCAACTTTTGACCAAAAGGTCAAATTTGTCAAAATGATCGTTCGACACAATGACATAAATGTCAACTTTGAGAAAATGGTCAATCCTTGACACAATGACCAACCCATTGACCCAATCGTCAACTTTTGACTAAAAAGTCAGATTTGTCCAAAATGGTTAATCTTTGACCCAATGACCAACCCATTGACCCAATATGTCAACTTTTGACCAAAAAGTCAATTTTGCTCAAAATTATTAATTTTTGAACTAAAGACCTCCTCATCGACTCCAACAGTCAATCCTGACCAAGGAGACAACTTTGGTCAAAATGATCAATTCGACCCAATGACCAACCCATCGACCCAATAGGTCAAATTTTAACCAAAAGACAATTTTGGTCAAAATAACAATTTTCGACCTAATGACCAATTATCGAACCAAGAAAACAACCTCCGACTAAAAAGTCAACTTTGGTCAAAATGGTCAATTCGAATCAAATGATAAACCCATTTACTCAATAGTGAACTTTTGACCAAATAGTCAACTTTGGTCAAAATGATCAATCCTTGACCCAATGACAAACCCATTGGCCTAATAGATCAACTTTTGACCAAAAAGTCAATTATGGTTAATATAGTCATTTTTTGAATTAATGACCAATTATTGACCCAATAAGTCAATCTCTGACCAAAAAGTCAACTTTGGTTAAAATGGTCAATCCTTTACCCAATGACAAACTCATTGACCCAATAGGACCAAAAAGTCAATTTTCGTCAAAATAACCAATTTTCGACCTAATAACCACTCATCGAACTAATAAGTCAACTTTTGACAAAAAAGTCAATTTTGGTCAAAATAATTAAATTTTAACCTAATGACCAATCATTGACCAAATAAGTCAACTTTTGGCCAAAAAATCAACTTTGGACAAAATGGTCAATTTCGACGCAATTACCAACTCACTCGACCAACAGATCAACTTCGTCAATATCTCGACCCAATGACAACCCCGTTTACCCAATGGTTCAAATTTCGACAAAAAATTTAATTTGGTCAAAATAATCAATTTTCGACCTAATGACCAATTATCGACCCAATAAGTCAATCTCTCGACTAAAAAGTCAACTTTGGTCAAAATGATCAATCCTGCGACCCAAAGACCAACCCATCGATCTAATATGTCAACTTTCGACCAAAAAGTTAACTTTGGTCAAAATGGTCAATCCTCGATCCATGACTAACCGATCGAATCCAATACTCAACTTTCGACCTAAAAGTCAATTTCGATCAAAATAACCAATTTTTAACCAAATGACCAATTATCGACTCATAAGTCAATCTTCCGATCAAAAGACAACTTCGATTAAAATGGTCAACTTTCGACTCAATGACCAACCCGTCAATCTAATAGTCAACTTTTCGACCAAAAAGTCAATTTTGTTTAAAATGGTCAATCCTTGACCCAATGACCAACCCATTAACCCAATAAATCAGCTTTTGACTAAAAAGTCAATTTATGTCAAAATAGTCAATTTTTGACCTAATTACCAATTATTCACCCTATAAGCCAATCTCTGACCAAAAAAGTCAACTTTTGTCAAAATGGTCAATCCTTAACACAATGACCAACCCATTGACCCAATAGGTCAACTTTTTACCAAAAAGTTAACTTTGGTCAAAATGGTCAATCCTTGACCCAATGACCAACCCATTGACCCAAAATGTCAACTTTTAACTTAAAAGTCAACTTTGGTCTATCTCGACCCAATGACAAACCCATCGATCCAATAAGTCAACTTTCGACCAAAAAGTCTATTTTGCGTCAAATTCGTCAATTTTACATTAATGACCACCCATCGACCCAATATTTTAACTTTTGACCAAAAAGTCAACTTTGGTCAAAATGATCAATCCGACCCAATTTTTCGACCTAAAGACCAATTATCGACCTCAATAAGTCAATCTCCGACTAAAAAGTCAACTTTGGTCAAAATGGTCAATCTCGACTTAATGACAAACACATCGATCTAACAGATTAACTTTCGACCAAAAAGTCAATTTTGGTCAAAATAGTCAATTTTCGACCTAATGACCACCCATTAACCCAATAGGTCAACTTTAACCAAAAAGTCAACTTTGGTCAAAATGGTCAATTTTCGACTCTAACGATCAACTCATCGAATCTAATAGATCAAATTTCGACCAAAAAGTTATCATTTTCACCAAAAAGTCAACTTCGACCAATCCTCGACCTAATTACCAACTCATCGACCAAATAAGTCAACTTTCGACCAAAAAGTCAACTTCGGTCAAAATGGTCAATTTCTCAACCCAATTACCAACCCCGCTTACTTAATCAGTCAACTTTCGACAAATAATTTAATTTTGGTCAAAATAATCAATTTTTAACCTAATGACCACATTATCGACCTAATAAATCAATCTTCTACCAAAAAGTCAATTTTGGTCAAAATGGTCATACTCGACCTCTATGACCAACCAATCGACCCAACAGTCAACTTTTAACCAAAAAATCAATTTGTGTCAAAATAGCCAATTTTTCGACCTAATGACCAATTATCGACTCAACAAGTCAATCTTCGACCACAAAGTCAACATTGGTCAAAATGGTCAATCTCTGACCCAATGACCAACCCATCGACCTAATAGTCAACTTTCGACCAAAAAGTCAACTTTCGGTCAAAATGATCAATCTTCGACCTAACGCCCAACCAATCGTCCTAATAGTCAACTTCTGATCAAAAAGTCAATTTCGTCAAGATAGTCAATCTTCGAATTAATGTCCAATTATTGATCCAATAAGTCAATCTCTAACCAAAAAGTCAATTTTGGTCAAAATAGTCAATCCTTAACCCAATGATAAACCCATTGACGAATGGGTCAACTTTCGACCAAAAATTCAATTTTGGTCAATATAGTCAATTCTTGACGCAATTACCAACACATTAACCAAATAAGTCAACTTTTGACCAAAAAGTTAACTTTGGTTAAAATGGTCAATTTCTGACCCAATGACCACCCCGTTGACCCAATGGGTCAACTTTTGACCAAAAATTTAATGTTGGTCAAAATAGTCAATTTTTTACCTAATGACCAAAATGGTCAATTTTTGAATTAATGACCAACTCATCAATCCAATAAGTCAATCTCTCGACCAAAAAGTCAACTTTGGTCAAAATGGTTAATCCTCGACCCATTGACTCCAATAAGTCAACTTTTGACCAAGAAGTCAATTTTCGATCAACATACTAATTTTCGACTTAATGACCTCATCGACCTAATAGTCAACTTTCGACCAAAAAGTCAACTTTGGTCAAAATGGTTAACTTTCGACCTAATGACCAACCCATTAACCCAATCAGTCAACCTTTGACCAAGAAGTCATCTTTGGTCAAAATGTTCAATTCTTGACACAATTACCAGCCCATTGACCCAAAAGGTTAACTTTTGGCCAAAAAGTCATCTTTAATCAAAAAGGTCAATTCTTGTCTCAATTACCAACTCGTCGACTCCAATAAGTCAACTTTCGACTCAATAGTCAACTTTCGTCAAAATGGTCAATTTCTAACCCAATGACCACCTAGTCAATTCGATGGGTTAACTTTCGACTAAAAATTCAATTTTGGTCAAAATAGTCAATTTTGACCTAAATGACCAATTATCGACCCAATAAGTCAATCTCCGACCAAAAAGTCAACTTCGGTCAAAATTACCAATTCGACCTAATGACCTCAACTAAAGTCAACTTTTTATAAAAAGTTAATTTGGCTAAAAAAGTCAAATTTTGACTTAATGAGCACCCAATGACCCAATAGATTAACTTTTGACCAAAAAGTCAATTTTGGTAAAAAATTGTCAATTTTGGTAAAAAATTGTCAATTTTGGTCAAAAATTGTCAATTTTGGTTAAAAATTGTAAATTTTTTACCGAATGATCAATTATTGACCCAGTAAGCTAATCTTTGACCAAAAAGTCAAGTTTGGTTAAAATTACTAATCTTCGACCTAATGACAAACCCATCGACCTAATAGATCAACTCTCACCAAAAAGTCAACTTTGCGTCAAAATGATCAATCATCGACCGAAAGACTAACCCATCGACCTAATAGTCAACTTTAACCAAAATGTCAATTTCGTCAAATAGTCAATTTCAATTAATGACTAATTATCGACCTAACAAGTCAATCTTCGACCAAAAAGTCACTTTCGGTCAAAATGGTCAATCCATCACAAATGACAAACCCATCGTCCCAAAAGGTCAACTTTTCACCAAAAAAGACAATTTCGTCAAGATAACAATTTGATCTTATGGCCACCCATCGACCCAACAAGTCAACTTCTCGACCAAAAAGTCAACTTTGGTCAAAATGATCAATTTTCGATCCAATGACCTACCTATCGAATCGAATAGTTCAACTTTCGACCAAAAAGTCAATTTTCGTCAAAAGGTAATTCTGCTCCAATGACCAACCCATCGATCTAATAGATCGACTTTCGACCAAAAAGTCAATTTCGGTCAAAATAATCAATTTTTCGACCTAATGACCACCCATCGACCTAATAAGTCAACTTTCGACCAAAAAGTCAACTTTGTCAAAATGGTCAATTTTCGACCCAATGACCAACCCATTAACCCAATAGAGTCAACTTTTAACCAAAAAGTCATCTTTGGTCAAAATGGTCAATTTTCGACATCTAATTACTACACTCATCGACCTAAAAGGTCAACTTTCGACCAAAAAGTCATCTTCGTCAAAATGGTCAATTCATGACCTAATTGAGCAACTCATCGACCAAATAAGTCGACTTTTAACAAAAAAGTAAACTTCGTCAATATGGTCAATTTCTGACCCAATGACTACTCCGTTCACCCAATGAGTTACCTTTTGACTAAAAATTCAATTTTGTCAAAATAATTAACTTCTAATCGAATGACAAATTATTAACCCAATAAGTCAATCCTCGACCAAAAAGTCAACTTGGTCAAAATGGTCAATCCTCGACCATGACCAACTCATCGATCTAATAGTCAACTTTTCACCAAAAAGTCAATTTTGGTCAAAATAATCAATTTTCGACTTAATGACCACCTATCAATCTAACAGTCAACTTTCGAGCAAAAAGTCAACTTTGGTCAACATGGTCAATTTTCGACCCATCGAATCTAATCAGATCAACTTTCGACCAAAAGTCATGTTTCGTCAAAATAGTATTCTCGATGCAATTACCAACACATCGACCCAACAAGTCAACTTTCGACCAAAAAGACAACTTGGTTAAAATGATCAATCTCGATCTAATGACCAACCTCATCAATCTAATCAGTCAACTTTCGACCAAAAATTTAATTTTGGTCAAAATAGCTAATTTTAACTTCATGACCAAAATGGTCAATTTGAATTAAAGACCAATCTATCGACTCAATAAGTCAATCTCTAACCAAAAAGTCAACTTTTGTCAAAATGGTCAATCTTCGACCCAATGATAAACCCATCAATCTAATAGTCAACTTTCGACTAAAAAGTCAAGTATGGTCAATATAGTAAATTTTCGACCTAATGACCAACCCATCGACTCCAATAGTCAACTTTCGACCAAAAAGTCAACTTCGTCAAAATAGTCAAATTTTGAATTAATGACCAATTATTGAACCGATAAGTCAATCTCTAACCAAAAAGTCAACTTTGGTCAAAATGATCAATCTTTGATGGAATGACAAACCCATTGACCCAATTAGTCAACTTTTAACCAAAAAACCAACTTTAGTCAAATTGATCAATCCTTGACCTAATGACTAACCTATCGACCTCAAAAGGTCAACTTTCAAAAAAGTCATATTCTGGTCAAAATAAGAATTCTCGACCTAATTAACACCCATCGACCTAATAAGTCAACTTTTAAGCAAAATGCCAACTTTGATCAAAATGATCGATTTTCGACCCAATGACCACCCTATTGATCGATAGGTCAACTTTCGACCAAAAATTTATTTTTGCCAAAATAATCAATTTTTGACTAGTGACCAATTATCGATCTAATAAGTCAACTTTCGACCAATAAGTCAACTTTGTCAAAATCGGTCAATCTCGAATCTAAAGAAAACCTATCGACTCTATAGTCAACTTTGACCAAAAAGTTAACTTCGTTCAAATGATCAATTCTTCACCTAACGACCATCCCGTTGACTCAATGGGTCAACTTTTGATCTAAAATTTAATGTCGGTCAAAATAGTCAATTTTTGACCTGATGACTAAAATGGTCAATTTGTGAATTAATGACTAATTATCGATCTAATAAGTCAATCTCCGACCAAAAAGTCAACTTTCGTCAAAATGGTTAATCCTCGACTCCATCGACCCAATAAGTCAACTTTTCGACCAAAAAGTCAATTTTGGACAACATAGTCAGTCTAACTTAATGACCACCCATCGATCTAATAAGTCAACTTTCGACCAAAAGTCAACTTTGGTTAAAATGGTCAATTTTCGACCCAATGACCAACCCATTAACCCAATAGGTCAACTTTCAACAAGAAGTCATCTTTGGTCAAAATGTTCAATTCTTGACATAATTACCAGCACTTTGAGCCAATAGGTCAACTTTTGGCCAAAAAGTCATCTTTAGTCAAAAAGGTCAATTTTTTACCCAATGACCAACCCATTAACCCAATAGGTCAACTTTTGAACAAGAAGTTATCTTTGGTCAAAATGTTCAATTCTTGACACAATTACCAGCACTTTGAGACATTAGGTCAACTTTTGGCCAAAAAGTCATCTTTGGTCAAAAAGGTCAATTCACGACCAATTACTAACTCATCGACCTAATAAGTCAACTTTTGCTCAAAAAGTTAACTTATGTCAAAAAGGTCAATTTCTAACCCAATGACCACCCAGTCGACATGATCGGTTAACTTTTCGACTAAAAATTCAATTTCTGGCAAAAATAAATTTTTGACCTAATGACCAATTATCGACCCAATAAGTCAATCTCTCGACCAAAAAGTCAACTCGGGTCAAAATGGTCAATCTTCGACCCAATGACAAACCCATCGATCCAATAGGTCAACTTTTAAATAAAAAGTTAATTTTGGTTAAAATAGTCAAATTTCGACTTAATGACCACCCATCGATCTAATACAGATTAACTTTCGACCAAAAAGTCAATTTTGTAAAAAATCGTCAATTTTGTCAAAAACTAATGACCAATTATCGACCCAAGCAAGTCAATCTTCGACCAAAAAGTCAACATTGGTCGAAATGGTCAATCCTCGACCCAATCACAAAGCCATCAATCCAATAAGTCAACTTTCGACCAAAAAGTCAACTTCGTCAAAATGATCAATCATCGACCCAAAGACTAACCCATCGACTAATAAAGTCAACTTCTAACCAAAATGTCAATTTTGGTCAAATAGTCAATTTTTAAATTAATGACCAATTATTGACCCAATAAGTCAATCTCTGACCAAAAAGTCAGTATTGGTCAAAATGGTCAATCCTTGACAAAATGACAAACCCATTGACCCAAAAGGTCAACTTTTGACCAAAAGGTCAACTTTTGTCCAAAAAGTCAATTTTGGTTAAGATAATCAATTTTTGACCTAATGGCCACCCATTGACCCAATAGGCCAACTCTTGACCAAAAAGTCAACTTTGGTCAAAATGAACAATTTTTTATCCAATGACCAACCGATTGACCGAATAGTTCAACTTTTGACCAAAAAAAGTCAACTTCGGTCAAATGGCAACTCGTCCCAACGACCAACCCACTCGACCCAATAGATTCGACTTTCGAGAAAAAATTCAATTTTGGTCAAAATAATCAATTTTCGACCTAATGACCACCTATCAACCTAACAGTCAACTTTTAACCAAAAAGTCAACTTTGGCCAAAATGGTCAATTTTTGACCCAATGACCAACCTAATAACCCATTAGGTCAACTTTTGACCAAAAAGTCATATTTGGTCAAAATGGTCAATTTCGACACAATTATCAAACTCCATCGATCCAAAAGGTCAACTTTTCGACCAAAAAGTCATCTTTAGTCAAAATGGTCAATTCTTAACCTAATTACCAACTCATCGACCAAATAAGTCCACTTTTAACAAAAAAGGTAAACTTTTGTCAAAATGGTCAATTTCTGACCTAATGACTACTCCCGTTCAATCTATGAGTTAACTTTCGACCAAAAATTCAATTTTCATCAAAATAGTTAATTTTCGACCTAATGACAAATTATCAATCTAATAAGTCAATCTTCGACCAAAAAGTCAACTTTGGTCAAAATGTTCAATCTCGACCATATGACCAACCCATCAATCTAATAGGTCAACTTTCGACCAAAATGCCAATTTTGGTCAAAATAATTAATTTTTACTTAATGACCACCCATTGATCCAATATGTCAACTTTCGAGCAAAAAGTCAACTTCGTCAAAATGATCAATTTTCAATCTATCGATCTAATATATCAACTTTGACTAAAAAGTCATGTTTTGTCAAAATGGTTTATTCTCGATGCAATTACTAACACATCGACCAAATAGTCAACTTTCACCAAAAAGACAACTTTGGTTAAAATTGTCAATTCTCGATCTAATGAACACCCCGTTGATCTAATGTAGTCAACTTTTGATCAAAAATTTAATTTTCGTCAAAATACCAATTTTTAACATAATGACCAAAATGGTCAACTTTCAATTAAAGACCAATTATCGATCCAATAAGTCAATCTCTAACCATAAAGTCAACTTTCGTCAAAATGGTCAATCCTCGACCTAACGACAAACTCATTGATCAAATAAGTCAACTTTCGACCAAAAAGTCAAGTTTCGCCAATATAGTAAATTTTCGATCTAATGACCATCCCATCGACTCACAGAGTCAACTTTTGACCAAAAAGTCAACTTTGGTCAAAATAGTCAATTTTTGAATTTATGACCAATTATTGACCCAATAAGTCAATCTCTAACCAAAAAGTCAACTTTGGTCAAAATGGTCAATCTTCGATCTAATGACAAACCCATCGACCCAATTAGTCAACTTTTAACCAAAAAGTCAACTTTAGTCAAATTGATCAACTTCGACCTAATGACCAACCCATCGACCCAAAAGGTCAACTTTTGACCAAAAAGTCATATTTGGTCAAAATAACAAATTTTTGACCTAATGAACACCCATTGACCCAATAGGTCAACTTTGGAGCAAAATGTCAACTTTGATTAAAATGATCGATTTTTGGCCCAATGACCATCCCGTTGATCCGATGGGTTAACTTTTGACCAAAAATTCTATTTTGGTCAACATAGTCAATTTTTTACTTAGTGACCAATTATCGATCCATTAAGTCAATCTTCCAACTAAAAAGTCAACTTCGGTCAAAATGGTCAACCTTCATCTAATGAAAATCCATCGACTCATATAGGTCAACTTTTGAACAAAAGTCAATTTTTGTCAAAATAGTCAATATTAGACATAATGAGCAATTATTGACCCAATAAGTCAATGTCTGACCAAAAAGTCAACTTTAGTCATAATGACTAATCCTTGACCTAATGACAAACCCATTGACCCAGTATGTAAACTTTTGACCAAAAGTCAACTTTGGTCAAAAGGGTAAATCTTTGACCCAATGACCAACCCACTTACCAAATAGATCGACTTTTAACCAGAAAGTCAATTTTGGTCAAAATAATAAATTTTTGACTTAATGACCAATTATTGACCCAATAGGTCACCTTTTGTCCAAAAAGACAACTTTGATCAAAATGGTGAATGCTTGACCAAATGACAAACCCATTAACTCAATAGGTCAACTTTTGACCAAAAAGTCAACTTTAGTCGAAATGGTCAATCCTTGACCCAATGACCAACTAATCGACCCAAAAGGACAACTTTCGACTAAAAAGTCAATCTGAGTCAAAATCATCAATTTTCGACCAAATGATCACCTCATCGACCTAAAAGGTCAACTTTCGACAAAAAGTCAAATTCGGTCAAAATGATCAATTTCTACACAATGACGTAAATGTAAACTTTGGTGAAACTTTGGTCAAAATAATCACTTTTCGACCTAATAACCAATTATCGACCCAATAAGTCAATCTCTGACCAAAAATTCCATTTTGTCAAATGGTCAATCCTCGACCCAAAGACCAAACCATCGACCCAATAGTCAACTTTCGACCAAAAAGTTAACTTCGTCAAAATGGTCAATCCTCGACCTAATGTCTAACTCATCGATCTAATAAGTCAACTTTCGACCAAAAAGTCAATTTTGGTCAAAATAGTTAAGTTTCGACCAAATGACCAATTATCAATCTCAAATAAGTCAATCTTCACCAAAAAGTCAACTTTGTTTAAAATGGTCAATCCTTAACTCAATGACCAACCCATCGACCCAATAAGTCAACTTTCGACCAAAAAGTCAACTTTGGTCAAAATGATCAATCCTCGATCCAAACACCAACACATCAGCCTAATAGGTCAACTTTGAGCAAATAATCAATTTCGGTCAAAATACTAATTTTTAAATTAATGACCAATTATTTACCCAATAAGTCAATCACTGACCTAAAAGTCAACTTTTAGTCAAAATGGACAATCTTCGACCCAATGACAAACCCTTTGACCTAATAAGTTAACTTTCGACCGAAAAGTCAATTTTAGTCAAAATTACTCAATTTTTCACCTAATGACCACCCATCGACCCAATAAGTCAACTTTCGACCAAAAGTCAACTTTGGTCAAAATTATCATCTTGATCTAATGACTAACCCATCGATCCATTAGATCAACATTTGACAAAAAAGTCATCTTTAGTCAAATTGGTTAATTCTTGACCCAATTACAAACTCATTGACCAAATAGGTCAACTTTTGACCAAAAAGTTAATTTTGGTCAAAATGGTCAATTTCTAACCTGGTCGTTGACCCAATGGGTTAACTTTTGACCAAAAATTCAATTCTAGTCAAAATAGTTAATTTTTAACATAATGACCAATTATCAATCCAATAAGTCAATCTCTCGACTCAAAAAGTAAACTTTAGACAAAATGGTCAATCCGTGATCAATGACAAACCCTTTGACCTAATAGGTCAACTTTTGACCAAAAAGTTAATTTTTTGACCTAATGACCACCCATTAACCCAATAGGTCAACTTTTGACCAAAAAGAAAACTTTGGTCAAAATGGACAATTTTTGACACAATGACCAACCTAATGACCCAATAAATCAACTTTTGACCAAAAAGTCATCTTTGGTGAAAATTGTCAATTTCTGACCCAATGACCACCCCTTTGACCTAATGGATCAACTTTTGACCAAAAATTTAATTTTGGTCAAAATAATCAATTTTTGACCTAATGACCAATTATCGATCACAATAAGTCAATCTCCGACCAAAAGTCAACTTTCGTCAATTCGTCAATCATCGAATCTAATGACAAACCCATCGACCCAAAAGGTCATCTTATCCAACAAGTCAATTTTGGTCAAAATATCAATTTTTTACCTAATGAACATCCATCGACCTAATAGTCAACTTTTCGACCAAAAAGACAACTTTGGTCAAAATGGTCAATTTTCGATCTAATGACCAACCCATCGACCCAATAGGTCAACTTTCGACCAAGAAGTCATCTTTCGTCAAAATGGTCAATTCTCGACACAATTACTAACTCATTGACCAAACAGTCAACTATTCGACCTAAAAGTCAACTTCGGTCAAAAATAGTCATTTTCGACTTAATGACTCCATCAATCTAATAGTAAACTTTGAGCAAAAAGTCAACTTCGTTAAAATGGTCATTCTTCGACCCATCGACCAAATAAATCAACTTATTACCAAAAAGTCATCTTTGCAAAAATGGTCAATTTCGATGCAATTACCAACACATCGACTAAATAGTTCAACTTTCGACCAAAAGGTCAACTTTGGTTAAAATGATCAATTTCTCAATCTAATGACTCACTCCGTTGACCCAATAGGTCAACTTTTGACCAAAATTTAATCTTGGTTAAAATAGTTAATTTTTAACCAATTGATCAATATGGTCATTAATTAATGACTAATTATCGACCCAATAAGTCAATCTTCGACCAAAAAGTCAACATCGGTCAAAGTGGTCAATTCCTCGACCCAATGACAAACCCATCGATCTAATCAGTTAACTTTTAACCAAAATGTCAATTTTGCTCAAAATAGTTAATTTTCGATCTAATGACCACCCATCAATCCAATGAGTCAACTTTCGACCAAAAAGTCAACTTTGTTCAAAATACTCAATTTTTAATTAATCACCAATTATCAATCCAATAAGTCAATCTCTCGACCAAAAAGTCAACTTTGGTACAAAATGGTCAATCCTCGACCAAATGACAAACCCATCGACCCAATTAGTCAACTTTAGTTAAAATGATCAATCCTCGACATCGACCAACCCATTGAACTAATAAGTCATCTTTCGTAACAAATAAGAAATTTTCGACGCAATGAACAATCCATCGACTCAATCGTCAACTTCTAAGAAAAGGTGAACTTTGGTCAAAATTGATCAAATTTTCGATCCAATGATCAACCTCATTGACCCGATAGGATAACTTTCGACCAAAAAGTTTATTTTGGTCAAAATACCAATTTTCGACCTAGTGACCAATTATCGACCCATGAAGTCAACTCTCGATAAAAAAGTCTAACTTTGTCAAAATGATCAATACTTGACTCCAAAGAAAACCCATCGAATCTATCGGCTAACTTTTGAACAAAAAGTCAATTTTGGTCAAAATAATCAATATTCGACATAATGACCAATTATCGACCCAATAAGTCAATCTCTCGACCAAAAAGTCAACTTTGGTCATAATGGTCAACTTCGACCCAATGACAAACCCATCGAACCAACAGTAAACTTTCGACAAAAAAAGTCAACTTTGGTCAAAATGGTAAATCTTCGACACAATGACTCAAAACACTGACCCAATAAGTGACTTCGAGCGAAAAAGTCAATTTTGTCAAAATAAGAAATTTTCGACTTAATGACCAATTATCAATCTAATTGGTCAACTTTTTGTCTAAAAAGATAACTTTGGTCAAAATGGTGAATCTTCGACCCATCGATCACCCATCGACCATGACAGTCAACTTTCGACCAAAAAGTCAACTTTAGTCGAAATGGTCAATCCTCGACCCAATGACCAACTCATCGACTCCAATGGATAACTTTCGACCAAAAAGTTAATTTTCAGTCAAAATCATTAATTTCTAACACATCGACTTAAATGTAAACTTTGGTGAAAATGTTCAATCCATGATCCAATGACCAACCCATTGTTCCAATTTATCAACTTCGAGTTAAAAGTCAACTTCTGCCAAAATGGTTAATCTTTGACCCAATGACAAACCCATTGACCCAATATGTCTTCTTTAGACAAAAAAGTAAATTTTGCTCAAAATTTTCAATTTTTTACCTAAGGACCGCCTCATTTTACCAAAAAGTCAACTTTGGTCAAAATGGTCAATCCTTGACCCACTGACCAACCCATTGACCCAATATGTCAACTTTTAACTTAAAAGTCAACTTTGGTCTATCCTTGGCCCAATGACAAACCCATTGACTCAATAGGTCAACTTTTGACCAAAAAGTCTATTTTGGTCAAATTTGTCAATTTTAGACTTAATGACCACCCATTGACCCAATATTTTAACTTTTGACCAAAAAGTCAACTTTGGTCAAAATGATCAATCCTTGACCCAATTTTTGACCCAAAGACCAATTATTGACCCAATAAGTCAATCTCTGACTAAAATGTCAACTTTGGTCAAAATGGTCAATCCTTGACCTAACGACAAACACATTGACCCAATAGATTAACTTTTGACCAAAAAGTCAATTTTGGACAAAATAGTTAATTTTTGACCTAATGACCACCCATTAACCCAATAGGTCAACTTCTAACCAAAAAGTCAACTTTGGTCAAAATGGTCAATTTTTGACCCAATGACCAACTCATTGACCCAATAGATCAAATTTTGACCAAAAAGTTATCATTTTCACCAAAAAGTCAACTTTGACCAATTCTTGACCCAATTACCAACTCATTGACCAAATAAGTCAACTTTTGACCAAAAAGTCAACTTTGGTCAAAATGGTCAATTTCTGACCCAATTACCACCCCGTTTACTTAATGGGTCAACTTTTGACAAATAATTTAATTTTGGTCAAAATAATCAATTTTTGACCTAATGACCAATTATTGACCCAATAAATCAATCTCTGACCAAAAAGTCAAATTTGGTCAAAATGGTCATACCTTGACCCTATGACCAACCCATTGACCCAATAGGTCAACTTTTAACCAAAAAATCAATTTGTGTCAAAATAGCCAATTTTTGGCCTAATGACCAATTATTGACCCAGTAAGCCAATCTCTGACCACAAAGTCAACTTTGGTCAAAATGGTCAATCCGTGACCCAATGACCAACCCATTGACCTAATAGGTCAACTTTTGACCAAAAAGTCAACTTTGGTCAAAATGATCAATCTTTGACCCAACGACCAACCAATTGTCCTAATAGGTCAACTTTTGATCAAAAAGTCAATTTTGGCCAAGATAGTCAATTTTTGAATTAATGTCCAATTATTGACCCAATAAGTCAATCTCTGACCAAAAAGTCAATTTTGGTCAAAATGGTCAATCCTTAACCCAATGATAAACCCATTGACCGAATGGGTCAACTTTTGACCAAAAAGTCAATTTTGGTCAATATAGTCAATTCTCGACGCAATTACCAACACATTAACCAAATAGGTCAACTTTTGACCATAAAGTTAACTTTGGTTAAAATGGTCAATTTCTGACCCAATGACCACCTCGTTGACCCAATGGGTCAACTTTTGACCAAAAATTTAATGTTGGTCAAAATAGTCAATTTTTTACCTAATGACCAAAATGGTCAATTTTTGAATTAATGACCAATTATTGACCCAATAAGTCAATCTCTGACCAAAAAGTCAACTTTGGTCAAAATGGTTAATCCTTGACCCATTGACCCAATAAGTCAACTTTTGACCAAGAAGTCAATTTTGGTCAACATAGTCAATTTT
This sequence comes from Papilionanthe hookeriana x Papilionanthe teres, assembly GCA_022702705.1. NCBI lineage: Eukaryota > Viridiplantae > Streptophyta > Magnoliopsida > Asparagales > Orchidaceae > Papilionanthe > Papilionanthe hookeriana x Papilionanthe teres. The sequence continues at coordinate 55,308,009 of CM040436.1, forward strand.
TGACTTAATGACCCATTGACCTAATAGGTCAACTTTTGACCAAAAAGTCAACTTTGGTCAAAATGGTTAATTTTTGACCCAATGACCAACCCATTAACCGAATAGGTCAACTTTTGACCAAGAAGTCATCTTTGGTCAAAATGTTCAATTCTTGACACAATTACCAGCCCATTGACCCAAAAGGTCAACTTTGGCCAAAAAGTCATCTTTAATCAAAAAGGTCAATTCTTGTCCCAATTACCAACTCGTTGACCTAATAGGTCAACTTTTGCTCAAAAAGTCAACTTTTGTCAAAATGGTCAATTTCTAACCCAATGACCACCTAGTTGACCCGATGGGTTAACTTTTGACTAAAAATTCAATTTTGGTCAAAATAGTCAATTTTTGACCTAATGACCAATTATTGACCCAATAAGTCAATCTCTGACCAAAAAGTCAACTTCGGTCAAAATGGCCAATCTTTGACCCAATGACCCAATAGGTCAACTTTTAAAAAAAAGTTAATTTTGGTTAAAAAAGTCAAATTTTGACTTAATGAGCACCCATTGACCCAATAGATTAACTTTTGACCAAAAAGTCAATTTTGGTAAAAAATTGTCAATTTTGGTCAAAAATTGTCAATTTTGGTTAAAAATTGTAAATTTTTTACCTAATGATCAATTATTGACCCAGTAAGCTAATCTTTGACCAAAAAGTCAAGTTTGGTTAAAATGGTCAATCCTTGACCCAATGATAAACCCATTGACCTAATAGGTCAACTTTTGACCAAAAAGTCAACTTTGGTCAAAATGATCAATCATTGACCCAAAGACCAACCCATTGGCCTAATAGGTCAACTTTTAACCAAAATGTCAATTTTGGTCAAATAGTCAATTTCTGAATTAATGACCAATTATTGACCCAATAAGTCAATCTCTGACCAAAAAGTCAGCTTTGGTCAAAATGGTCAATCCTTGACCAAATGACAAACCCATTGACCTAAAAGGTCAACTTTTGACCAAAAAGTCAATTTTGGTCAAGATAGTCAATTTTTGACCTAATGGCCACCCATTGACCCAACAGGTCAACTTCTGACCAAAAAGTCAACTTTGGTCAAAATGATCAATTTTTTATCCAATGACCAACCTATTGACCGAATAGTTCAACTTTTGACCAAAAAAAGTCAATTTTGATCAAAATGGTAAATCCTTGTCCCAATGACCAAACCACTGACCCAATAGATTAACTTTTGACAAAAAAGTCAATTTTGGTCAAAATAGTCAATTTTTGACCTAATGACCACCCATTGACCCAATAGGTCAACTTTTGACCAAAAAGTCAACTTTGGTCAAAATGGTCAATTTTGACCCAATGACCAACCCATTAACCCAATAGATCAACTTTTAACCAAAAAGTCATCTTTGGTCAAAATGGTCAATTCTTGACACAATTACCAGCCCATTGACCCAAAAGGTCAACTTTTGGCTAAAAAGTCATCTTTGGTCAAAATGGTCAATTCATGACCCAATTAGCAACTCATTGACCAAATAAGTCGACTTTTAACAAAAAAAAGTAAACTTTGGTCAATATGGTCAATTTCTGACCCAATGACTACTCCGTTCACCCAATGAGTTAACTTTTGACTAAAAATTCAATTTTTGTCAAAATAGTCAATTTTTGACCGAATGACAAATTATTGACCCAATAAGTCAATCCTTGACCAAAAAGTCAACTTTGGTCAAAATGGTCAATCCTTGACCCTGGGACCAACTCATTGACCCAATAGGTCAACTTTTGACCAAAAAGTCAATTTTGGTCAAAATAGTCAATTTTTGACTTAATGACCACCTATTGACCCGATAGGTCAACTTTTGAGCAAAAAGTCAACTCTTGGTCAAAATGGTCAATTTTTGACCCATTGACCCAATAGATCAACTTTTGACCAAAAAGTCATGTTTGGTCAAAATAGTTTATTCTTGATGCAATTACCAACACATTGACCAAATAGGTCAACTTTTGACCAAAAAGACAACTTGGTTAAAATTGTCTATTTCTGACCCAATGACCACCCCGTTGACCCAATGTGTCAACTTTTGACCAAAAATTTAATTTTGGTCAAAATAGTCAATTTTTAACCTAATGACCAAAATGGTCAAATTTTGAATTAAAGACCAATTATTGACCCAATAAGTCAATCTCTAACCAAAAAGTCAACTTTGGTCAAAATGGTCAATCCTTGACCCAATGACAAACCCATTGACCCAATAGGTCAACTTTTGACCAAAAAAGTCAAGTATGGTCAATATAGTAAATTTTTTACCTAATGACCACCCATTGACCCAGTAGGTCAACTTTCGACCAAAAAGTCAACTTTGGTCAAAATAGTCAAATTTTGAATTAATGACCAATTATTGAACCAATAAGTCGATCTCTAACCAAAAGTCAACTTTGGTCAAAATGGTCGATCTTTTACGGAATAACAAACCCATTGACCCGATTAGTCGACTTTTAACCAAAAAGCCAACTTTAGTCAAAATGATCAATCCTTGACCTAATGACCAACCCATTGACCTAAAAGGTCAACTTTTGACCAAAAGTCATATTTGGTCGAAATAGTAAATTTTTGACCTAATGAACACCCATTGACCCAATAGGTCAACTTTTGAGCAAAATGCCAACTTTGATCAAAATGATCGATTTTTGGCCCAATGACCATCCCGTTGATCAGATGGGTTAACTTTTGACCAAAAATTCTATTTTGGTCAAAATAGTCAATTTTTAGTTAGTGACCAATTATTGACCCAATAAGTCAATCTCTGACCAAAAAGTCAACTTTGGTCAAATTGGTCAATCCTTGACCCAAAGAAAACCCATTGACCCTATAGGTCAACTTTTGACCAAAAAGTTAACTTTGGTTAAAATGGTCAATTTCTGACCCAATGACCACCCCGTTGACTCAATGGGTCAACTTTTGACCCAAAATTTAATGTTGGTCAAAATAGTTAATTTTTGACCTAATGACCAAAATGATCAATTTTTGAATTAATGACCAATTATTGACCCAATAAGTCAATCTCTGACCAAAAAGTCAACTTTGGTCAAAATGGTTAATCCTTGACCCATTGACCCAATAAGTCAACTTTTGACCAAAAAGTCAATTTTGGACAACATAGTCAGTTTTTGACTTAATGACCACCCATTGACCTAATAAGTCAACTTTTGACCAAAAAGTCAACTTTGGTCAAAATGGTCAATTTTTGACCCAATGACTGACCCATTAACTTGATAGATCGACTTTTGAACAAGAAGTCATCTTTGGTCAAAATGTTCGATTCTTGACATAATTACCAGGCACTTTGACCCAATAGGTCGACTTTTGGCAAAAAGTCATCTTTAGTCGAAAAGGTCGATTTTGACCCAATGACCAACCCATTAACCCAATAGGTCAACTTTTGAACAAGAAGTCATCTTTGGTCAAAATGTTCAATTCTTGACACAATTACCAGCACTTTGAGCCAGTAGGTCAACTTTTGGCCAAAAAGTCATCTTTGGTCAAAAAGGTCAATTCATGGCCCAATTACCAACTCATTGACCTAATAGGTCAACTTTTGCTCAAAAAGTTAACTTTTGTCAAAAAGGTCAATTTCTAACCCAATGACCGCCCAGTTGACCTGATGGGTTAACTTTTGACTAAAAATTCAATTTCGGTCAAAATAGTCAATTTTTGACCTAATGACCAATTATTGACCCAATAAGTCAATCTCTGACCAAAAAGTCAACTTCGGTCAAAATGGTCAATCCTTGACCCAATGACAAACCCATTGACCCAATAGGTCAACTTTTAAATAAAAAGTTAATTTTGGTTAAAATAGTCAAATTTTGACTTAATGACCACCCATTGACCCAATAGATTAACTTTTGACCAAAAAGTCAATTTTGGTAAAAAATTGTCAATTTTGGTCAAAAACTAATGACCAATTATTGACCCAGTAAGTCAATCTTTGACCAAAAAGTCAACTTTGGTTAAAATGGTCAATCCTTGACCCAATCACAAACCCATTGACCCAATAGGTCAACTTTTGACCAAAAAGTCAACTTTGGTCAAAATGATCAATCATTGACCCAAAGACTAACCCATTGACCTAATAGGTCAACTTTTAACCAAAATGTCAATTTTGGTCAAATAGTCAATTTTTGAATTAATGACCAATTATTGACCCAATAAGTCAATCTCTGACCAAAAAGTTAGTATTGGTCAAAATGGTCAATCCTTGACAAAATGACAAACCCATTGAGCCAAAATGTCAACTTTTGTCCAAAAAATCAATTTTGGTCAAGATAATCAATTTTTGACCTAATGGCCACCCATTGACCCAATAGGTCAACTTTTGACCAAAAAGTCAACTTTGGTCAAAATGATCAATTTTTGATCCAATGACCAACCGATTGACCGAATAGTTCAACTTTTGACCAAAAAAAGTCAACTTTGGTCAAAATGGTAAATCCTTGTCCCAATGACCAACCCACTGACCCAATAGATTTGACTTTTGACAAAAAAAATTCTATTTTGGTCAAAATAGTCAATTTTTGACCTAATGACCACCTATTGACCCAATAGGTCAACTTTTGACCAAAAAGTCAATTTTGGCCAAAATGGTCAATTTTTGACCCAATGACCAACCCATTAACCCATTAGGTCAACTTTTGACCAAAAAGTCATCTTTGGTCAAAATGGTTAATTCTTGACACAATTACCAGCCCATTGACCCAAAAGGTCAACTTTTGGCCAAAAAGTCATCTTTGGTCAAAATGGTCAATTCTTAACCCAATTACCAACTCATTGACCAAATAAGTCCACTTTTAACAAAAAAAGGTAAACTTTGGTCAAAATGGTCAATTTCTGACCCAATGACTACCCCGTTCACCCTATGAGTTAACTTTTGACCAAAAATTCAATTTTTGTCAAAATAGTTAATTTTTGACCTAATGACAAATTATTGACCCAATAAGTCAATCCTTGACCAAAAAGTCAACTTTGGTCAAAATGTTCAATCCTTGACCATATGACCAACCCATTGACCCAATAGGTCAACTTTTGACCAAAATGTCAATTTTGGTCAAAATAGTCAATTTTTGACTTAATGACCACCCATTGATCCAATATGTCAACTTTTGAGCAAAAAGTCAACTTTGGTCAAAATGGTCAATTTTTGACCCATTGACCCAATATATCAACTTTTGACCAAAAAGTCATGTTTGGTCAAAATGGTTTATTCTTGATGCAATTACCAACACATTGACCAAATAGGTCAACTTTTGACCAAAAAGACAACTTTGGTTAAAATTGTCAATTTCTGACCCAATGACCACCCCGTTGACCCAATGTGTCAACTTTTGACCAAAAATTTAATTTTGGTCAAAATAGTCAATTTTTAACCTAATGACCAAAATGGTCAACTTTTGAATTAAAGACCAATTATTGACCCAATAAGTCAATCTCTAACCAAAAAGTCAACTTTGGTCAAAATGGTCAATCCTTGACCCAATGACAAACTCATTGATCAAATAAGTCAACTTTTGACCAAAAAGTCAAGTTTGGCCAATATAGTAAATTTTTGACCTAATGACCACCCATTGACCCAGTAGGTCAACTTTTGACCAAAAAGTCAACTTTGGTCAAAATAGTCAATTTTTGAATTAATGACCAACTATTGAACCAATAAGTCGATCTCTAACCAAAAAGTCAACTTTGGTCAAAATGGATCGATCTTCGACGGAATGATGAACCCATCGACCCGATTAGTCAACTTTTAACCAAAAAGTCGACTTTAGTCAAATTGATCAATCCTTGACCTAAAGACCGACCCATTGACCCAAAAGGTCAACTTTCGACCAAAAAGTCATATTTGGTCAAAATAAGAACTTTCGACCTAATGAACACCCATTGATCTAATAGGTCGACTTTCGAGCAAAATGTCGACTTTGATCAAAATGATCGATTTTTGGCCCAATGACTATCCGTTGATCCGATGGGTTAACTTTTGACCAAAAATTCTATTTTGGTCAACATAGTCAATTTTTTACTTAGTGACCAATTATTGACCCAGTAAGTCAATCTCTGACCAAAAAGTCAACTTTGGTCAAAATGGTCAACCCTTGACCCAATGAAAATCCATTGACCCTATAGGTCAACTTTTGAACAAAAGTCAATTTTTGTCAAAATAGTCAATATTTGACATAATGAGCAATTATTGACCCAATAAGTCAATGTCTGACCAAAAAGGCAACTTTGGTCATAATGGTCAATCCTTGACCCAATGACAAAACCCATTGACCCAGTATGTAAACTTTTGACCAAAAGTCAACTTTGGTCAAAAGGGTAAATCCTTGACCCAATGACCTACCCACTTACCAAATAGATCGACTTTTAACCAGAAAGTCAATTTTGGTCAAAATAGTAAATTTTTGACTTAATGACCAATTATTGACCTAATAGGTCACCTTTTGTCCAAAAAGACAACATTGATCAAAATGGTGAATCCTTAAATAAATGACCAACCCATTGACTCAATAGGTCAACTTTTGACCAAAAAGTTAACTTTAGTCGAAATGGTCAATCCTTGACCCAATGACCAACTCATTGACCCAAAAGGACAACTTTTGACCAAAAAGTCAATTGTGGTCAAAATTGTCAATTTTTGACCAAATGATCACCTCATTGACCTAAAAGGTCAACTTTTGACCAAAAAGTCAAATTTGGTCAAAATTGTCAATTTCTCACACAATGACGTAAATGTAAACTTTGGTGAAACTTTGGTCAAAATAATCACTTTTTGACCTAATAACCAATTATTGACCCAATAAGTCAATTTCTGACCAAAAAGTCCATTTTGGTCAAAATGGTCAATCCTTGACCCAAAGACTAAACCATTGACCCAATAGGTCAACTTTTGACCAAAAAGTCAACTTTGGTCAAAATGGTCAATCCTTGACCCAATGTCCAACGCATTGACCCAATAAGTCAACTTTTGACCAAAAAGTCAATTTTGGTCAAAATAGTCAATTTTGACCAAATGACCAATTATTGACCCAATAAGTCAATCTCTGACCAAAAAGTCAACTTTGTTTAAAATGGTCAATCCTTAACTCAATGACCAACCCATTGACCCAATAAGTCAACTTTTGACCAAAAAGTCAACTTTGGTCAAAATGATCAATCCTTGACCCAAACACCAACACATTGGCCTAATAGGTCAACTTTTGAGCAAATAATCAATTTTGGTCAAAATAGTCAATTTTTAAATTAATGACCAATTATTTACCCAATAAGTCAATCAGTGACCTAAAAGTCAACTTTGGTGAAAATGGACAATCCTTGACCCAATGACAAACCCTTTGACCCAATAGGTTAACTTTTGACCGAAAAGTCAATTTTAGTCAAAATAGTCAATTTTTCACCTAATGACCACCCATTGACCCAATAGGTCAACTTTTGACCAAAGTCAACTTTGGTCAAAATTGTCAATTTTTGACCCAATGACTAACCCATTGACCCATTAGATCAACATTTGACAAAAAAGTCATCTTCAGTTAAAATGGTTAATTCTTGACCCAATTACAAACTCATTGACCAAATAGGTCAACTTTTGACCAAAAAGTTAATTTTGGTCAAAATGGTCAATTTCTAACCTGGTCGTTGACCCAATGGGTTAACTTTTGACCAAAAATTCAATTTTTGTCAAAATAGTTAATTTTTGACATAATGACCAATTATTGACCCAATAAGTCAATCTCTGACCAAAAAGTCAACTTTGGACAAAATGGTCAATCCGTGATCCAATGACAAACCCTTTGACCTAATAGGTCAACTTTTGACCAAAAAGTCAATTTTGGTCAAAATAGTCAATTTTTGACCTAATGACCACCTATAGCCCAATAGGTCAACTTTTGACCAAAAAGAAAACTTTGGTTAAAATGGACAATTTTTGACACAATGACCAACCCAATGACCCAATAAATCAACTTTTGACCAAAAAGTCATCTTTGGTGAAAATTGTCAATTTCTGACCCAATGACCACCCCTTTGACCTAATGGATCAACTTTTGACCAAAAATTTAATTTTGGTCAAAATAATCAATTTTTGACCTAATGACCAATTATTGACACAATAAGTCAATCTCTGACCAAAAGTCAACTTTGGTCAATTTGTCAATCCTTGACCCAAAAGGTCATCTTTTGTCCAAAAAGTCAATTTTGGTCAAAATAGTCAATTTTTGACCTAATGAACACCCATTGACCCAATAGTTCAACTTTTGACCAAAAAGACAACTTTGGTCAAAATGGTCAATTTTTGACCCAATGACCAACCCATTGACCCAATAGATCAACTTTTGACCAAGAAGTCATCTTTGGTCAAAATGGTCAATTCTTGACCCAATTACCAACTCATTGACCAAATAGGTCAACTTTTGACCCAAAAGTCAACTTTGGTAAAAAATAATCCATTTTTGACTTAATGACCACCCATTGACCCAACAGGTAAACTTTAGAGTAAAAAGTCAACTTTGGTTAAAATGGTCATTTTTTGACCCATTGACCAAATAAATCAACTTATTACCCAAAAGTCATCTTTGGCAAAAATGGTCAATTCTTGATGCAATTACCAACACATTGACCAAATAGTTCAACTTTTGACCAAAAGGTCAACTTTGGTTAAAATGGTCAATTTCTGACCCAATGACCACCCTGTTGACCCAATGGGTCAACTTTTGACCAAAAATTTAATTTTGGTCAAAATAGTCAATTTTTAAACAATTGATCAATATGGTCAATTTTTGAATTAATGACCAATTATTGACCCAATAAGTCAATCTCTGACCAAAAAGTCAACATTGGTCAAAATGGTCATTCCTTGACCCAATGACAAACCCATTGACCCAATAGGTTAACTTTTAACCAAAATGTCAATTTTGGTCAAAATAGTTAATTTTTGACCTAATGACCAACCATTGACCCAATAGGTCAACTTTTGACCAAAAAGTCAACTTTGTTCAAAATAGTCCATTTTTGAATTAATCACCAATTATTGACCCAATAAGTCAATCTCTGACCAAAAAGTCAACTTTGGTAAAAAATGGTCAATCCTTGACCGAATGACAAACCCATTGACCCAATTAGTCAACTTTAGTTAAAATGATCAATCCTTGACATTGACCAACCCATTGACCCAATAGGTCAACTTTTGACCAAAAAGTCATCTTTGGTAAAAATAGTAAATTTTTGACTTAATGAACACCCATTGACTCAATAGGTCAACTTCTAAGAAAAGGTCAACTTTGGTCAAAATGGTCAATTTTTGACCCAATGACCACCCCGTTTACCCGATGGGATAACTTTTGACCAAAAATTCTATTATGGTCAAAATAGTCAATTTTTGACCTAGTGACCAATTATTGACCCAAGAAATCAATCTCTGATAAAAAGTCAACTTTGGTCAAAATGGTCAATACTTGACCCAATGAAAAACCCATTGACCCTATCGGTCAACTTTTGAACAAAAAGTCAATTTTGGTCAAAATAATCAATATTTGACATAATGACCAATTATTGACCCAATAAGTCAATCTCTGACCAAAAAGTCAACTTTGGTCATAATGGTCAATCCTTGACCCAATGACAAACCCATTGACCTAATAGGTAAACTTTTGACAAAAAAAGACAACATTGGTCAAAATGGTAAATCTTTGACACAATGACCAAAACACTGACCCAATAAATAGACTTTTGAGCGAAAAGTCAATTTTGGTCAAAATAGTAAATTTTTGACTTAATGACCAATTATTGACCCAATTGGTCAACTTTTGTCTAAAAAGATAACTTTGGTCAAAATGGTGAATCTTTGACCCATTGACCACCCATTGACCTTATAGGTCAACTTTTGACCAAAAAGTCAACTTTAGTTGAAATGGTCAATCCTTGACCCAATGACCAACTCATTGACCCAAATGGACAACTTTTGACCAAAAAGTTAATTTTGGTCAAAATGGTCAATTTCTAACACATTGACTTAAATGTAAACTTTGGTGAAAATGTTCAATCCATGATCCAATGACCAACCCATTGTTCCAATTTGTCAACTTTTGAGTTAAAAGTCAACTTTGGCCAAAATGGTTAATCTTTGACCCAATGACCAACCCATTGACCCAATATGTCTTCTTTAGACAAAAAAGTAAATTTTGCTCAAAATTGTCAATTCTTTACCTATGGACCGCCTCATTTACCAAAATAGGTCAACTTTTAACCAAAAAGTCAACTTTGTTCAATATGGTCAATCCTTGACCAATGACCAACCCATTGACCCAATAGGTCAACTTTTGACCAAAAAGTCAATTTATGTCAAAATAGTCAATTTTTGACCTAATTACCAATTATTGACCTTGTCAGCCAATCTCGGACCAAAAATTCAACTTTGGTCAAAATGGTCAATCCTTGACACAATGACCAACCCATTGACCCAATACGTCAACTTTTAACCAAAATGTCAACTTTGATATAAATGATCAATCCTTGACCCAATGACCAACCTGTTGGCCTAATAGGTTAACTTTTGACCAAAAAGTTAATTTTGGTCAAAATAGACAATTTTTAAATTAATGATCAATTATTGACCCAATAAGTCAATCTCTGACCAAAAAATCAACTTTGGTAAAATGGTCAATCTTTGACCCAATGACCATCCCATTGACCCAATAGGTCAACTTTTGACCAAAAAATTAACTTTGGTCTAAATGGTTTATCCTTGACCCAACCCATTGACCCAATAGGTCAACTTTTGTCCAAAAAGTCAACTTTGGTTAAAATGTTCAGTCCTTTACCAAATGGCCAACCCATTGACCCAATAGGTCAACTTTTGACCAAAAAGTCATCTTTGGTCAAAATAGTTAATTTTTGACCTAATAGGTCAACTTTGGTCAAAATGGTTAATTTTTGACACAATGACTAACACATTGACCGAATAGGTCAACTTTTGACCAAAAAGTCATCTTTGGTCAAAATGGTCAATTCTTGACCAAATTACCAAGTCATTGACTAAATAGGTCAGCTTTTGACCAAAAAGTGAACTTTGGTCAAAATGGTCAATTTCTGACGCAATGACCATCCCGTTCACCCTATGGGTTAACTTTTGACCGAAAATGCAATTTTGGTCAAAATATTCAATTTTTGACCTAATGACCAATTATTCACCCAATAAGTCAATCTCTCACCAAAAAGTCAACTTTGGTCAAAATGGTCAATCCTTTACCCAAAGATAAACCCATTGACCCAATAGTTCAATTTTTGACCAAAAAGTCAATTTTGGTCAAAATAATCAATTTTTGACTAAATGACCACCCATTGACCCAATAGGTCAACTTTTGACCAAAAAGTCAACTTTGGTCAAAATGGTCAATTTTTGACCCAATGACCAACCCATTAACCCAATAGATCAACTTTTGACCAAAATGTCATCTTCGGTAAAAATGGTCAATTCTTGACCCAATTACCAACTCATTGACCAAATAGGTCAACTTTTGACCAAAAACTCAACTTTGGTCAAAATGGACAATCGTTAACCCAATGGCCAACCCACTTACCCAATAGGTCAACTTTTGACTAAAAACTCAACTTTGTCAAAATGATTAATCATTAACCCAACGACCAACTCATTGGCCTAATAGGTCAACTTTTGACCAAAAAGAAAATTTTTGTCAAGATAGTCAATTTTTGAATTAATGACAATTTATTGACCCAATAAGTCAATCTCTGACCAAAAAGTCAACTTTGGTCAAAATGGTCAATCCTTAACCCAATGAAAAACCCATTGATCTTATAGGTCAACTTTTGACCAAAAAGTCAATTTTGGTCAAGATAGTCAATTATTTACCTAATAACCACCCATTGACCCAATAGGTCAACTTTTGACCAAAAAGCTAACTTTGGTCAAAATGGTAAATCATTGACCCAATGACCAACCCACTGACCCAATAGATCTACTTTTGACCAAAAAGTTAATTTTTGTCAAAATAGTAAATTTTTGACTTAATGACCAATTTTTGACCCAATAGGTCAACTTTTGACCAAAAAGTTAACTTTGGTCAAAATGGTCAATCCTTGACCCAATGACAAACCCCTTGACCCAATAGGTCAACTTTTGACCAAAAAACCAATTTTGGTCAAAATAGTCAATTTTGACATTATGACTACCCATTTACCCAATAGGTTAACTTTTGTCTAAAAAGTCAATTTTGGTCAAAATAGTCCATTTTTACCTTAATGACCAATTATTGACCTAGTAAGCCAATCTCTGAACAAAAAATCAACTTTGATCAAAATGGTCAATCCTTGACCCAATGACCAACCCATTGACCCAATATCTTAGCTTTTGACTAAAAGGTCAACTTTGGTCAAAATGGTCAATTCCTAAGCCAAGGACCACCCCCGTTGACCTCGTTGGTCAAATTTTAACCAAAAATTTAATCTTGGTCAAAAATTATCAATTCTTTACCTAATGACCAATTTTTGACCCAATAAGTCAATCTCTGACCAAAAAATCAACTTTGGTCAAAATGGTCAATCCTTGTCTCAATGACCAACCCATTGACCCAATAGGTCAACTTTTGACCAAAAAGTCAACTTTGGTCAAAATGGTCAATCCATGACCCAATGACCAACCCATTGACCCAATAGGTCAAGTTTTTACCAAAAAGATAATTTTGGTCAAAATAGTCAATTTTTGACCTAATGACCAATTATTGACCCAGTACTTCAATCTCTGACCAAAAAGTAAACTTTAGTCAAAATGGTCAATCCTTGACCCAATGACCAACCCATTGACCCAATAGGTCAACTTTTGACCAAAAAGTCAAGTTTGGTCAAAATGATCAATACTTAACCCAATAACCAACCCATTGGCCTAATTTGTCAACTTTTGACAAAAAAGTCAATTTTGGTCAAAGTAGTCAAATTTTGAATTAATGACCAATTTTTGACCCAATAAGTAAATCTCTGACCAAAAGTCAACTTTGGTCAAAACGGTCAATCCTTGACCCAATGACAAACCCATTGACCCAATAGGTTTACTTTTGACCAAAAAGTTTTGGTCAAAATAGTCAATTTTTGACTTAATGACCACCCATTTAAACGATAGGTCAGCTTTTGAACAAAAAGTCAACTTTAGTTAAAAATGGTCAAGTTTTGACCCAATGACCAACCCATTGACCCAATAGGTCAACTTTTGACCAAAAAAGTCATATTTAGTCAAAATGATCAATTCTTAACCCAATTACCAACTCATTTACCAAATAGGTCAACTTTTGACCAAAAAGTTAACTTTGGTCAAAATGGTCAATTTCTGACCCAATGACCACTCTGTTGACCCAATGGGTTAACTTTTGACCAAAAATTGACTACTTCAACCAAAAATTCTATTTTTGTCAAAATAGTCAATTTTTAACCTAAAGACCATTTATTGACCCAATAAGTCAATCTCTGACCAAAATGTCAACTTTGGTCAAAATGGTCAATCATTGACCTAATGACAAACTCATTGACCCAATAGGTCAACTTTTGACCAAAAAGTTAATTTTTGTCAAAATAGTCAATTTTTTACCTAAGAACCACCCATTCACCCAATAGGTTAAATTTTGACCAAAAAGTCAACTTTGGTCAAAATGGTCAATTTTTGACCTAATGACCAACCCATTGACTCAATAGATCAACTTTTGACTAAAAAGTCATCTACGGTCAAAACGGTTAATACTTGACCCAATGACCAACTCTTTGACCCAAAAAGACAACTTTTGGCCAAAAAGTCAATTTTGGACAAAATTGTCAATTTTGGACCTAATGACCACCTCATTGACCCAAAAGGCCAACTTTTGACCAAAAGGTCAAATTTGGTCAAAATGGTCAGTTTCCGACACAATGACCTAAATGTAAACTTTGGTGAAAATAGTCAATCCTTGATCCAATGACCAATCCATTGACACAATTTGTCAACTTTTGACTAAAAAGTCAAATTTGGCCAAAATGATTAATCCTTTACCCAATGACCAACCCATTGACCAAATAGGTCAACTTTTGACCAAAAAGTCAACTTTACCCAAATTTATCAATTTTTCAAATAATAACCTCCTCGTTGAGCTAAATAGGTTAACTTTTGGCCAAGGAGACAACTTTGGTCGAAATGATCAATCCTTGACCCACAGACCAACCCATTGACCCAATAGGTCAACTTTTAACGAAAAAGACAATTTTGGTCAAAATAGTCAATTTTTGACCTAATGACCAATTATTGACCCAGTAAGTCAATCTCTGACCAAAAAGTCAGTTTTGGTCAAAATAGTCAATCCTTGACCCAATGACCAACCCATTAACCCAATAGGTCAACTTTAGTCAAAAGGATCAATCCTTGACTCAATGACCAACTCATTGGCCTAATAGGTTAACTTTTGACTAAAAAGTCAATTTTGGTCAAAATAGTGAATTTTTGAATTAATGACCAATTATTGACCCAATAAGTCAATCTCTGACCAAAAAGTAAACTTTGGTTAAAAATGTCAATTCTTGACCCAATGACAAACCCATTGTCACAAAAGGTTAACTTTTGACTAAGAAGTCAACTTTGGTCAAAATAGACAATTTTTTACCTAATGACCAGCTATTAACCCAATAGGTCAACTTTTGACCAAGAAGTCAATTTTTAATCCAATGACCAAACCATTGACCCAAAAGATCAAGTTTTGATCAAAAAGTCATCTTCACTCAAAATAGTCAATTCTTGACCCAAATACCAACTCATTGACCAAATAGGTCAACTTTTGACCAAAAAGTCAACTTTGGTCAAAATGTTTAATTTCTGACCCAATGACAACCCCGTTGAATGCTTCCACTTTTTACAAAAAATTTAATTTTGGTCAAAATAATCAATTTTTGACCTAATGACCAATTATAGACCCAATAAGTCAATCTCTGACCAAAAAGTTCATTGTGGTCAAAATGGTCAATCCTTGACCCAAAGATCAACCCATTGACCCAATCGGTCAACTTTTGACCAAAAAGTTAACTTTGGTCAAAATGGTCAATCCTTGACCCCATGACTCACCCATTGACCCAATAGGTCAACTTTTGACCAAAAAGTCAATTTTGGTAAAAATAGTCAATTTTTGACCAAATGACCAATTATTGACCTAGTAAGTTAATCTCTGACAAAAAAGTCAGCTTTGGTTAAAATGGTCAATCCTTGACCCATGGACTAACCAATTGACCCAATAGGTCAACTTTTGACCAAAAAGTCAACTTTGGTCAAAATGATCAATCCTTGTTCCAAAGACCAACCCATTGGCTTAATAGGTCAATTTTTGACCAAAAAGTCAATTTTGGTCAAAATATTTAATTTTTGAATTAATGACCAATTATTTACCCAATAAGTCGATCTCTGACCTAAAGGTCAACTTTGGTCAAAATGGTCAATCCTTGACCCAATGACAAGCCCATTGACCCAATAAGTCAAGTTTTGACTAAAATGTCAATTTTTGACCTAATGACCACCCATTAACCCAATACGCCAAATTTTGACAAAAAAGTCAACTTTGGTCAAATTGGTCAATTTTTTACCCATTGACCTAATAGATCAACTTTTGACCAAAAAGTCATCTTTGATTAAAATGGTCTATTCTTGACCCAATTACCAACTCATTGACCAAATATGTCAACTTTTGACCAAAAAGTCAATTTTGGTCAAAATGGTCAATTTCTGACCCAAGGACCTCCCCGTTGCCCCAATGGGTTAACTTTTGACCAAAAATTCAATTTTAGTCAAAATAGTCAATTTTTGACATAATGACCAATTACTGACTCAATAAGTCAATCTCTGACCAAAAAGTCAACTTTGGTCAAAATGGTTAATCCGTGAACCAATGGCAAACCCATTGACCTATTAGGTCAACTTTTGACCAAAAAGTCAATATTTGTCAAAATATTCAATTTTTAACCTAAAGACCACCCATTAACCCAATAGATCAACTTTTGACCAAAATGTCAACTTAGGTCAAAATGGTCAATTTTTGACCTAGTTACCAACCCAATGACCCAATAGATCAACTTTTGACCAAAAAGTCATCTTCGGTCAAAATGGTCAATTCTTGATGCAATTACCAACACATTGCCCACATTGGTCAACTTTTGACAAAAAAGTCAACTTTGGTTAAAATGGTCAATTTCTGACCCAATGACCACCCAGTTGACCCAATGGATCAACTTTTAACCAAAAATTTAATTTTGGTCAAAATAGACAATTTTTAACCTAATGACCAAAATGGTCAATTTTTGAATTAATGACCAATTATTGACCCAATAAGTCAATCTCTGACCAAAAAGTCAACTTTGGTTAAAATGGTCAATCCTTGACCCAATGACAAACCCATTAACCTAATAGTTCAACTTTTGACCAAAAAGTCAATTTTGGTCAAAATAGTCAATCTTTGACCTAATGACCACCCATTGACCCAATAGGTCAACTTTTGACCAAAAAGTCAACATTGGTCAAAATAATCAATTTTTGAATTAATGACCAATTATTGACACAACAAGTCAATCTCTAACCAAAAAGACAACTTTGGTTAAAATGGTCAATCCTTGACCCAATGACAAACCCATTGACCCAATAGGTCAACTTTTGACCAAAAAGTCAGTTTTGGTCAAAATAGTCAATTTTTGACCTAATGACCACCCATTGACCCATTTGGTTATCTTTTGACAAAAAAGTCAACATTGGTCAAAATAATCAATTTTTGAATTAATGACCAATTATTGACCCAATAAGTCAATCTCTGACCAAAAAGTCAACTTCGATCAAAATGGTCAATCCTTGACCCCTTGACCGAATGACAAACCCTTTGACCCAATTAGTCAACTTTTAACCAAAAAGTCAACTTTAGTCAAAATGATCAATCCTTGACCCAATGACCAACCCATTGACCCAATAGGTCAACTTTTGACCAAAAAGTCATATTTGATCAAAATAGTAAATTTTTTACCTAATGACTACCCATTGACCCAATAGGTCAACTTTTGACCAAAAAGTCAACATTGCTCAAAATAGTTAATTTTTGACCTAGTGACCAATTATTGAGCCAATAAGTCAATCTCTGACAAAAAAGTCAACTTTGGTCAAAATGGTCAATTCTTGACCCAAAGAAAAACCCAATGACCCTATAAGTCAACTTTCGAACAAAAAGTTAATTTTTGTCAAATTGTCAATATTTGACCTAATGACCAATTATTGATCCAATAAGTCAATCTCTGAGAAAAAAGTCAACTTTAGTCATAATGGTCAATCCTTGACCCAATGACAAACACGTTGACCCAATAGCTAAACTTTTGACCAAAAAGTCAACTTTGGTCAAAATGGTAAATCCTTGACCCAATGACAAACCCACTGACCCAATGGATCGACTTTTGACCAAAAAGTCAATTTTTGTCAAAATAGTATAATTTTGACTTAATCACCAATTATTGACCCAGTAGGTCAACTTTTGTCCAAAAGGTCAACTTCGGTCAAAATGGTCAATCCTTGACCCAATAACCAACTCAATGACCCAAAAGGATAACTTTTGACCAAAAAGTCAATTTCGGTGAAAATTGTCAATTTTTGACCTAATGACCACCTCATTAACCCAAAAGGTCAACTTTTCACCAAAAAGTCAAATTTGGTCAATATGATCAATTTTTAACACAATGGCCTAATTGTAAACTTTAGTGAAAAAAGTCAATCCATCATCAAATGACCAACCCATTGACCCAATTCGTCAACTTTTGACTAAAAAGTCAACTTTAGCCAAAATGGTCAATCCTTGACCCAATGACCAACCCTTTGACCCAATAGGTCAACTTTTGACCAAAAAGTCAATTTTGGTCACAATAGTCAATTTTTGACCAAATTACCAATTATTGGCCATGTAAGCCAATCTCTGACCAAAATGTCAACTTTGGTCAAAATGGTCAATCCTTGAAACAATGACCAAACCATTGATCCAATATGTCAACTTTTAACCAAAAAGTCAACTTTGGTCAAAAAGATCACTCCTTGACCCAATGACCAATCCATTGGCTTAATAGGTCAACTTTTAGCCAAAAACTCAATTTTGGTCAAAATAGTTAATTTTTGAATTAATAACCAGTTAATGACCCAATAAGTCAATCTCTGACCAAAAAGTTAACTTTGGTAAAAATGGTCAATCCTTGACCCAATGACCAACGAATTGACCCAATAGGTCAACTTTTGACTAAAAAGTCAACTTTGGCCAAAATGGTCAATCCTTGACCCAATAACCAACCCATTGACCCAATAAGTCAACTTTTGACCAAAAAGTCAACTTTAGTCAAAATGGTCAATCTTTGACCTTATGACTAATCCATTGACCCAATAGGTCAACTTTTGACAAAAAATTCTTCTTTGGTCAAAATAGTCAATTTTTGACCTAATGAACAACCATTGACTCAATAGGTCAGCTTTGACCAAAAAGTCAACTTTGGTTAAAATGGACAATTTTTGACACAATGACTAACCCATTGACTCAATATGTCAACTTTTGACCAAAAAGTCATCTTTGGTCAAAATGGTCAATTCTTGACCAAATTACTAACTCATTGACCAAATAGGTTAACTTTTGACTAAAAAGTCAACTTTGGTCAAAATGGTCAATCTCTGACCCAATGACCACCCGTTGACCCTATGGGTTAACATTTGACCAAAAATTTAATTATGGTTAAAATAATCAATTTTTGACCTAATGACCAATTATTGACCCAATAAGTCATTCTCTGACCCAAAAGTCAACTTTAGTTAAAATGGTCAATCCTTAACCCAAAGATAAACCCCTTGACCCAATAGATCAACTTTTGACCAAAAGGTTTATTTTGGTCAAAATAGTCAGTTTTTGACTTATTGACCACCCATTGACCCAACAGGTCAACTTTTGACCAAAAAGTCAACTTTGGTCAAAATGATCAATCCTTGACCCAATGACCAACACATTAACCCAATTGGTCAACTTTTGACCAAAAAGTCAATTTTGGTAGAAATAGTCAACTTTTTACTTAATGACCAATTATTCAACCAATAAGGCAATCTCTAACCAAAAAGTCAATTTGTTCAAAATGGTTAATTTTTGCCCTAATGACCACCCCATTAACCCAATTGGTCAACATAGGTTAAAATGGTCAATTTTCGAACCAACGGCTAACGCATTGACCCAATAGGCCAACTGTTGACCAAAAAGTCAACTTTAGTCAAAATGATTAATCCTTGACCCCAATTAACCCAATAAGTCAACTTTCGACTAGAAAGTCAATTTTGGTCAAAATAATCAATTTTTGACCTAATGACCAATTATTGACCAATAAGTCAATCTTTGACCAATAAGTCAATCTTTGACCAAAAAGTCCATCGGTCAAAATTGACAATCCTTGACCAAATGTCCAACCCATTGACCCAACAGGTCAACTTTTGACCAAAATGTGAACTTTAGTCAAAATAGTCAATCCTTGACACGTTGACCAAGCCATTGACATAATAGGTCAACTTTTAATCAACTAGTCAATTTTCGTCAATATAGTCAATTTTTGTCCTAACGATCACCCCATTGACCCAATAGGTCAACTTTTGACCAAAAAGTCAACTTTGGTTAAAATGGTTAATTTTTGACCCAACGACCACCCCACTGACCCAATTACTCAACTTTCGACCAAAAAGTAAATTTTGTTCAAAATTGTCAATTTTTGACCTAATGACCAATTATTGACCCAATAAGTCAATCTCTGACCAAAAAGTCAACTTTGGTCAAAATGGTCAATCCTTGATCCAATGACTGACCCATTGACCTAATAGGTCAACTTTTGACCAAAAAGTCAACTATGGTCAAAATGGGTAATCTTTGACCAAATGACCCAATAGATCAACCTTTGACCAAAAAGCAATTTTGGTTAAAATAGTCAATTTTTGACCTAATGACCACCCAATTGACCCAATATGTCAACTTTGACCAAAAAGTCGACTTTGGTCAAAATGGTCAATTTCTGACCCAATGACCAACTAACTGCCCCAATAGGTCAACTTTTGACCAAAAAGTCAATTTTCGTCAAAATAGTCAGTTTTTGTTCCAATGACCAAACCCAATAAGTCAATCTCTTACCAAAAAATCAAGTTTGGTCAAAATAGTCAATCCTTGACCCAATGACCAACCCATTGACCAAATAGGTCAACTTTTGACAAAAAAGTCAACTTTTGTCAAAATGGTCAATCCTTGACCAAGTCACCAATCCATTGACCAAATAGATCAACTTTTAACAAAAAGTCAATTTTGGTCAAAATAGTCAATATTGGTCAAAATAGTCAATTTTTTACCTACTAACCAATTATTGACCCAATAAGTCAATCTCTGACCAAAAAGTCAACTTTGGTCGAAATGGTCAATCCTTGACCCAATGACCAACCCATTGATCCAATAGCTCAACTTTTGACCAAAAAGTCAACTATGGTCAAAATGGTCAATCTATGACCCAATGACCCAATAGATCAACCTTTAACCAAAAAGCAATTTTGGTTAAAATAGTCAATTTTTAACCTAATGACCACCAAAATTACCCAATATGTCAACTTTTGACCAAAAAGTCGACTTTGGTCAAAATGGTCAATTTCTGACCCAATGACCAAACAATTGACCCAATAGGTCAACTTTTGACCAAAAAGTCAACTTTGATCAAAATGGTCAATCCTTGACCCAATGACCAACCCATTGACCCAATGGTCAACTTTTAACAAAATGTCAATTTTGGTCAAAATAGTTAATTTTTGACTGAATGACCTATTTATTGACCCAATAAGTCAATCTCTTACCAAAAAGACAACTTTGGTCAAAATGGTCAATCCTTAACCCAATGACCAGCCCATTGACCCAATAGGTCAACTTTTGACTAAAAAGTCAACTTTGGTCAAAATGGTCAATCCTTGATCCAATGACAAACCCATTGACCAAATAGATCAACTTTTGACAAAAAATTCAATTTTGGTCAAAATAGTCAATTTTTGACCTACTGACCAATCATTGATCCAATAAGTCAATATCCGAAAAGTCAACTTTGGTCAAATTTATCAATCCTTGACCTAGTGACTAACCCATTGACCCAATTGGTTAACTTTTGACCAAAAAATCAACTTTGGTCAAATTGGTCAATCCTTGACCTAAAGACCAACCAATTGACCCCATAGGTCAAATTTTGATAAAAAAGTCAATTTTGGTCAAATTAGTCAATTTTTAACCTAATGACCATCCCATTGACCTAATAGGTCAACTTTTGTCCAAAAAGTTAACTTTGGTCGAAATGCTCAGTTTCTAACCCAATTGGACAACTTTTGACCAAAAATTTAATTTTGGCCAAAATAATCAATTTTTGACCTAATGACCAATTATTGAGCCAATAAGTCAATCTCTCACCAGAAAAAAAAACTTTGTTCAAATGGTCAATCATTGACTTAATGACCAACCCATTGACCCAATAGGTCAAATTTTGACTAAAAAGTCAAGTTTGGTCAAAAAGGTCAGTTTTTGACCCAATGACCAATCCCTTGACCCAATAAGTCAACTTTTGACCAAGAAGTCAACTTTGGTCAAAATGTTCAATTTTTGACACGATGACCACCCCTTTGACCCAATGGGTCAAATTTTGACCAAAAATTCAATTTTGGTCAATATAAGCAACTTTTGACCTAATGAGGAATTATTGACCCAATAAGTCAATCTTTCACCAAAAAATCAACTTTGGTCAAAATGGTCAATCCTTCACCCAATGGCCAACCCATTGACCCAATAGGACAACTTTTTACCAAAAAGTAAACTGTGGTCAAATGGTCAATTTTTTACTTAATGACAAATTATTGACCCAATAAGTCAATATCGGACAAAAAAGTCAATTTTGGTTAAAATGGTCAATCATTGACCCAATGACAAACCCATTGACCAAATAGGTTAACTTTTGACAAAAAGACAATTTTGGTCAAAATAGTCAATTTTTGACCTAATGACCACCTCATTTAACACAATAGATCAACCTTTGACCAAAAAGTAATTTTGGTCAAAATAGTCAATTTCTGACCCAATTGTCAACTTTTGACCAAAAAATCGACTTTGGTTAAAATGGTCAATTTCTTACCCAATGATCAACCTATTGACCCTATAGGTTAACTTTTGATCAAAAAGTCAACTTTGGTCAAAATGGTCAAATCTTAACTCAATGACCAACACAATGACCCAATAGGTCAACTTTCAACAAAAAAGTCAATTTTGGTCAATCAGTCAATTTTTGACCTATTAACAAAATTATTGACCCAATAAATCAATCTCTTACCAAAAAGTCAAATTTGGTCAAATGGTCAATCCTTGATCCAATGACCAACCCTTTGCAATTGGTCAACTTTTGACCAAAAAGTCAACTATGGTCAAAATGGTCAATCCTTAACCCATTGACCCAATATGTCAACTTTTGACCTTCAGACCAATTATTGACAAAATAAGTCAATTTCTGACCAAAAAGTCAACTTTGGTCAAAATGGTCAATCCTTGACCTAATGACCAACCCATTGACTAAATTGGTCAACTTTTGACCAAAAAATCAACTTTGGTCAAAATGGTCAATCCTTGACCCAATGACCAACCCATTGACCCAATTGGTCAAATTTTGACCAAAAAGTCAATTTTGGTCAAAATAGTCAATTGTTGACCTAATGACCATCCCATATGCCCAATAGGTCAACTTTAGACCAAAAAGTCAATTTTGGTTGAAATGGTCAATATCTGACCAAATGACCACCCCGTTAACCCAATGGGTCAACTTTTGACAAAAAAATCATTTTGGGTCAAAATAGATAATTTTTGAATTAATGACCAATTATTGACCCAATAAGTCAATCTCTGACCAAAAGTCAACTTTGGTCAAAATGGTCAATCCTTGACCCAATGACCAACCCACTGACCCAATATGTCAACTTTTGACCAAAAAGTGAACAATAGTCAAAATGGAAAATACTTGATTGATACAGTAGGTCAACTTTTGACCAAACAGTCAATTTTTGTCAATATAATAAATTTTTGACCTAATGCTAATGATCACCCATTAACCCAATAGGTCAACTTTTGACTAAAAGTCAACTTTTGTCAAAATGGTCAATTTCTAACCCAATGATCAACCATTGATCCAATAAGTGACTTTTTGAAGAAAAAGTCAACTTTGGTCAAAATGGTCAATCCTTGACCCAATCACCAACCCCTTAATCCAATAGGTCAACTTTTGACTAAAAAGTCAACTTTGGTCAATATGGTAAATACTTAACCCAATGACAAACCCAATGACCCAGTAGGTCAACTATTGACCAAAAAGTCAACTTTGGTCAAAATGGTTAATCCTTGACCCAATGACCAACCAATTGACCTAATATGTCAACTTTTGACCAAAAAGTTAACTTTGGTCAAAATGGTCAAACCTTGATCCATTGTCCAACCCATTGACTTAAAAGGTCAACTTTTGACCAACAAGTCAATTTTGGTCAAAATAATTACTTTTGACCTAATGACCACCCATCGACCAAATAGGTCAACTTTTAACGAAAAAGTCAACTTTGGTCAAAATGGTCAAATTTTTACCCAATGACCAACCCACTGACCTAATAGTTCAACTTGTGACCAAAAAGTCAACATTGGTCAAAATGCTCAATTCTTTACCCTATTACCAACTCATTGACCCAATATGTCAACTTTTGAACAAAAAGTCATTTTTGGTCAAAATAGTTAATTTTTGAGCTAATGACCAATTATTGACCCAATAAGTCAATCTTTGACCAAAAAATCAAATTTGGTCAAAATGGTAAATCCTTGACCCAATGACCAACCCACTTACCCAATAGATCGACTTGTGACAAAAAAGTCAATTTTTATCAGAATAGTTTATTGTTTACCTAACGACCAATATTGACCCAATAGTTCAACTTTTGACCAAAAAGTCAACTATGTCAAAATGGTTAATCCTTGACCCAATGAACAACCCATTGACCAAGTAGGTCAACTTTTGATTGAAAAGTCAACTTTGGTCAAAATGGTTAATCCTTGACCCAATGACCAACCCATTGACCCAAAAGAACAACTTTTGACGAAAATGTCAATTTTGGTAAAAATTGTCAATTTTTGACGTAATGACCACCTCATTGACCCAATAGATCAACCTTTGACCAAAAGCAATTTTTGACCTAATGACCACCCCATGACCCAATAGGTCAACTTTGGTTAAAATGGTCAATTTCTGAACCAATGACTAACCCATTAACCCAATAGGCCAACATTTAACCAAAAAGTCAACTTTGGTCAAAATAATCAATCCTTGACCCAATGACTAACCTATTAACCCAACACGTCAACATTTGACCAAAAAATTAATTTTTGTCAAAATAATCAATTTTTTACCTAATGACCAATTATTGACTCAATAAGTCAATCTCTGACCAAAAAGTCGCTTTGGTCCAAAATGTTCATCCTTGACCCAATGTCCAACCCATTGACCCAATAGGTCAACTTTTGACCAAAAAGTGAACTTTAGTCAAAATAGTCAATCCTTACCACAATGACCAACCCATTTACACAATAGGTCAACTTTTGACCAAAAAGTTAATTTTGGTCAATATAGTTAATTTTTGACCTAATGACCACCCTAATGACCCAATAGGTCAACTTGTGACTAAAAAGACAACTTTGGTCAAAATGGTTAAATTCTGACCTAATGACCACCCCATTGACCCAATGGGTTAACTTTTGACAAAAATATCAATTTTGGTCAAAATTCTTAATTTTTTAACCTAATGACCAATTATTGACCCAATATGTCAATCTCTGACCAAAAAGTCAACTTTTGTCAAAATGATCAATCCTTGACCCAATGACCGAACCATTGAACCAATAGGTCAACTTTTGACCAAAAAGTCAACTTTGGTCAAAATGGTCAATTTTGACTAAATGACAAACTCATTGATCCAATAGGTCAACTTTTGACCAAAAAGTCAACTTTAGTCAAAATGGTTAATCTTTAACCTAATGACCAACCCATTGACCCAATTGGTAATCTTTTGGCCAAAAAGTCAACTTCGGTCAAAATGGTCAATCGTTGACCTAATGACCAACCATTTGACCCAAAAGGTCAGCTTTTGACCAAAAAGTCGATTTTAGTCAAAATGGTCAATCATTGACCCAATGACTAACCCATTGACCCAATAGGTCAACTTTTTACCAAAAAGTTAACTTTGTAAAAATAGTCAATCCTTGACTAAATAACCCACCCATTGACCCAGTAGGTCAACTTTTGACCAGAAAGTCGATTTTGGTTAAAATAGCCTATTTTTGACCTAATGACCATCCCATTCACCAATTGGCTCAACTTTGGACCAAAAGTCAACTTTGGTCAAAATGGTCAATCCTTGACCCAATGACTGACGCATTGACCCAATAGGTCAACTTTTGACCAAAAAGTTAATTTTGGTCAAAATAGTCAATTTTTGACCAAATGATCAATTATTGACCCAGCAAGTCAATCTTTGACCAAAAAGTTAACTTTGGTGAAAATGCTCAATCCTTAACTCAATGACCAACCCATTAACCCAATAAGTCAACTTTTGACCAAAAAGTTAACTTTGGTCAAAATGATCAATCCTTGACCCAAACACCAACCCATTGGCCTAAAAGGTCAACTTTTTACCAAAAAGTCAATTTTGGTCAAAATAATCAATTTTTAAATTAATGACCAATTATTTACCCAATAAGTCAATCTGTGACCTAAAAGTCAACTTTGGTCAAAATGGACAATCCTTGACCCAATGACAAACCCATTGACCAAATAGGTCAACTTTTGACCAAAAAGTCAATTTTGGTCAAAATAGTCAATTTTTCATCTAATGACCACCCATCGACCCAATAGGTCAACTTTTGACCAAAAAGTCAACTTTGGTCAAAATTGTTAATTTTTTACCCAATGACTAACCCATTGATCCATTAGATCAACATTTGATCAAAAAGTCATCTTCGGTCAAAATGGTCAATCCTTGACCCAATGACAAACTCATTGACCCAATAAGTCAACTTTTGAACAAAAAGTCAATTTTGGTCAAAATAGTCAATTTTTGACTTCATGACCACCCATTGACCCAATAGTTCAACTTTTGACCAAAAAGTCAATTTTGGTCAAAATAGTCAATTTTTAACCTAATGACCAATTATTGACCTAGTAAGCCCATCTCTGACCAAAAAGTCAACTTTGGTCAAAATGGCAATCCTTGACTCAGTGACCAACCCAATAGGTCAATTTTTGACCAAAAAGTCAACTTTAGTCAAAATGATTAATCATTGACCCAACGACCAACCCATTGGCCTAATAGGTCAACTTTTGACCAAAAGTCAACCTTGGTCAAAATAGTGAATTTTTGACCTAATGACCAATTATTGACCCAATAAGTCAATCTCTAACCAAAAGTAAACTTTGCTCAAAATTGTCAATCGTTGACACAATGACAAACCCATTGACCTAATAGGTCAACTTTTGACCAAAAAGTAAATTTTGGTCAAAATAATCAATTTTTGACCTAATGACCACCCATTGAACCAATAGGTCAATTTTTGTCCAAAAAGTCAACTTTGGTCAAAATGGTCAATTTTTGACCAAATGACCAATCCATTGACCCAGAAGGTCAACTTTTTACCAAAAAGTCTTGTTTGGCCAAAATGGTCCATTCTTGACCCAATTACCAATACATTGACCTAATAGGTCAACTTTTGACCAAAAAGTTAAGTTTGGTCAAAATGGTCAATTTCTGACCCATTGACCACCCCGTTAACCCGATGGGTTAGCTTTTGACCTAAAACTCTATTTTCGGTCAAAAGAGTTAATTTTTTACCTAATGACCAATTATTTGCCTAATAAGTCAATCTCTGACCAAAAAGTGAACTTTGTCATAATGGTCAATCCTTGACCCAATGACAAACCCATTAACCCAATAGGTCAACTTTTTACTAAAGAGTCAACTTTCGTCAAAATGGTGAATGCTTGACCTAATAGGCATCCCAGTGACCCAATAGATCGACTTTTGACCAAAATGTCAATTTTCATGAAAATAGTAACTTTTTTACTTAATGACCAATTATTGATCCAATATGTCAACTTTTGACAAAAAAGTCAACTCTGGTCGAACTGGTCAATCCTTGACCCAATGACCAACCCATTAACCCAATAGGTCAATTTTTGACTAAAAAGTCAACTTTGGTCAAAATGGTCAATCCTTAACCCGATGACCAACTCATTGACCCAGAAGGATAACTTTTGACCAAAAAGTCAATTTTGGTCAAAATTATCAATGTTTGACTTAATGACCACCTCATTGACCCAGATTGTAAACTTTTGAGCAAAAAGTCAACTTCGGTCAAAATAGTCAATTTCTTACACCCAATGACAGACTCATTCACCCAATAGATCAACTTTTAACCAAAACGTTAACTTTGGTCAAAATGGTCAATTTTTGACCCAATGACCAACCCTACCCAATAGGCCAACTTTTGACCAAAAAACTCATCTTTGGTCAAAATGGTCAAGTCTTGACTCAATTACAAACTCATTGACCAAATTGGTCAACTTTTGACCAAAAAGTCAACTTTGGTCAAAATGTTCAATTTCTGACCCAATAACCACCCCTTTGACCCAATGGGTCAACTTTTGACCAAGAATTTATATTTGGTCAAAATAATCAATTTTGACCTAATGACCAATTATTGACCCAACATGTCAATCTCTGACCAAAAAGTCAACTTTGGTCAAAATGGTCAAACTTTGACCCGATGACAAACCCATTGACCCAATAGGTCAACTTTTGAACAAAAGTCAATTTTGTTCAATATTGTCATATGTTGACCTAATGACCAATTATTGGCCTAATAAGTCAATCTCTGACCAAAAAGTCAAATTTGTCATAACGGTCAATCCTTGACCCCATGATAAACCCATTAACCCAATAGGATAACTCTTTACCAAAAAGTCAACTTTGGTCAAAATGGTAATGCTTGACCTAATAGCCAACCCACTGACCCAACTGATCGACTTTTGACCAAAATGTCAATTTTGGTGAAAATATTAAATTTTTTACTTGATGACCAATTATTGACCCAATATGTCAACTTTTGACCAAAAAGTCAACTTTGGTCAAACAGGTCAATCCTTGACCCATTGACCAACCCATTAACCCAATAGGTCAACTTTTGACTAAAAAGTCAACTTTGGTCAAAAAGGTCAATCCTTGACCCAATGACCAACTCATTGACCCAGAAGGACAACTTTTGACCAACAAGTCAATTTTGGTCAAAATTGTCAATTTTTGACTTAATGACCACCTCATTGCCTCAGAATGTTAACTTTTAACTAAAAAGTCAACTTCAGTCAAAATGGTCAATTTCTAACGCCCAATGACAAAACCATTCACCCAATAAATCAACTTTTGACCAAAAAGTTAACTTTGGTCAAAATGGTCAATTATTGACCAAATGACCAACCCGTTGACCAAATAGGCCAATGTTTGTTAAAAAAACTCATCTTTGGGGGTCAAAATGGTCAAGTCTTGACTCAATTACAAACTCATTGACCAAATTGGTCAACTTATGACCAAAAAGTCAACTTTGGTCAAAATGGTCAAAATGGTCAATTTCTGACCCAATGACCACCCCTTTGACCAAATGGGTCATCTTTTAACCAAAAATTTAATTTTGGTAAAAATAAAAAATTTTTGACCTAATGACCAATTATTGACCCAATAAGTCAATCTCTGACCAAAAAGTCAACTTTGGTCAAAATGGTCAATCCTTAACCCAACGACCAACTCATTGACCCAATAGGTCAACTTTTGACAAAAAAGTCAACTTTAGTCAAAATGGTCAATTCTTGACCCAATGACCAACCCATTGACCCGATAGGCCAACTTTTACCCAAAAAATCAATTTTGCTCAAAATAGTCAATTTTTGACCTAATGACCAATTATTGACCCAGTAAGCCAATCTCTGACCAAAAAATTAACTTTGGTCAAAATTGTCAATCGTTGACATATTGCCCAACCCATTGACCCAATAGGTCAACTTTTGACCAAAAAGTTAACTTTGGTCAAGATGATCAATCCTTGACCCAATGACCAACCCATTGGCCTAATAGGTCAACTTTTGACCAAAAAGTCAATTTTGGTCAAAATAGTCAATTTTTGAATTA
Organism: Papilionanthe hookeriana x Papilionanthe teres; assembly: GCA_022702705.1. Taxonomy (NCBI): domain Eukaryota; kingdom Viridiplantae; phylum Streptophyta; class Magnoliopsida; order Asparagales; family Orchidaceae; genus Papilionanthe; species Papilionanthe hookeriana x Papilionanthe teres. The sequence continues at coordinate 55,337,357 of CM040436.1, forward strand.
ATGACCAATTATTGACCGAATAAGTCAATCTCTGACCAAAAAGTCAACTTTGGTAAAAATGGTCAATCCTTGACCCAATGACCAACCCATTCACCCAATAGGTCAAGATTTGACCAAAAAGTCAACTTTGGTCAAAATGGTCAATCCTTGACTAAATGACCAACCCATTGACCCAATAGGTCAACTTTTGACCAAAAAGACTTCTTTGGTCAAAATAGTAAATTTTTGACCCAATGAACACCATTTGACCCAATAGGCCAACTTATGACCAAAAACTCAAATTTCGTCAAAATTGTCAATTTTTGACACAATGACAAACTCATTGACCCAATAGATCAACTTTTGACCAAAAAGTCATCTTTGGTCAAAATGGTCAATTCTTGACCAAATTACCATCTCATTGACTAAATAGGTCAATATTTGACCAAAAAGTCAACTTTGGTCAAAATGGTCAATTTCTGACCCAATGACCACCCCGTTCACCCTATGGGTTAACTTTTGACCAAAAATTCAATTTTGTTCAAAATAGTCAATTTTTGACCTAATGACCAATTATTGAACCAATTAGTCAATCTATGACCAAAAAGTCAACTTTGGTCAAAATGGTCAATCTTTGACCCAATGATAAACCCATTGACCCAATAAGTCAACTTTTGACCAAAAAGTCAATTTTGGTCAATACAGTCAATTTAAGACTTAATGACCACCCATTGACCCAATAGGTCAACTTTTGACCAAAAAGTCAACTTTGGTCAAAATGGTCAATTTTTGACCCATTAACCCAATAGATCAACTTTTGACCAAAAAGTCATCTTTGGTCAAAATGGTCAAATCTTGACACAATTACCAACACATTGACCAAATAGGTCAACTTCTGACCAAAAAGTCAACTTATGTTAAAATGGTCAATGTCTGACCCAATGACCACCCAATTGACCCAATGGGTCAACTTTTGACCAAAAATTTAATTTTGGTCAAAATAGTTAATTTTTTTACCTAATGACCAAAATGTACATTTTTTAAATAATGATCAATTATTGACCAAATAAGTCACTCTGACCAAAAAGTGAACTTTAGTAAAAATGGTCAATCCTTGACCTAATGACAAACCCATTGACCCAATAGGTCAACTTTGGACTAAAAAGTCAGTTTTGGTCAAAATGGTCAATCCTTGACAAATTACCAACCCATTGACCTAATATGTCAAATTTTAACCAAAAAGTCAACTTTGGTCAAAATGGTCAATCCTTGACTCAATGACCAACCCATTGACCCAATAGGTTAACTTTTGACCAAAAAGTTAATTTTGGTCAAAATAAACAATTTTTGACCTAATGGCCAATTATTGACCCAGTAAGCCAATCTCTGACCAAAAAGTCAACTTTAGTCAAATTGGTCAATCCTTGACCTAATGACCAACCCATTGACCCAATAGGTCAACTTTTGAACAAAAAGTCAACTTTGGTCAAGATGATCAATCCTTGACCCAATTACCAACCCATTGGCCTAATAGGTCAACTTTTGACAAAAACGTCAATTTTGGTCAAATTAGTCAATTTTTAAATTAATGACCAATTATTGACCCAATAAGTTAATCTCTGACCAAAAAGTCAACTTTGGTAAAAAGGGTCAATGCTTGACTCAATGACCAACCCATTGACCCAATAGGTTGTGTTTTGACCAAAAAGTCAACTTTTGTCAAAATGGTCAATCCTTGACCTAATGACCAAGCCATTGACCCAATAAGTCAACTTTTGACCAAAAAGTCTTCTTTGGTCAAAATAGTCAATTTTTGACCTAATGAACACCCATTGACCCAATAGGTCAACTTTTGACCAAAAAGTCAACTTTGGTCGAAATTGTTAATTTTTTACACAATGACCAACCCATTGACCCAATAAGTCAAGTTTTGACCAGAAAGTCATCTTTGGTGAAAATAGTCTATTCTTGACCAAATAACCAACTCATTTACCAAATAGGTCAACATTTAACAAAAAAAGTCAACTTTAGTTAAAATGGTCAATTTCTGACCCAATCACCACCCCGTTCACCATATGGGTTAACTTTTATCAAAAATTCAATTTTGGTCAAAATTGTCAATTTTTGACCTAATGACCAATTATTGACCCAATAAATCAATATCTGACCAAAAAGTCAACTTTGGTTAAAATGGTCAATCCTTGCCCCAATGACAATCTCATTGATCCAATAGGTCAACTTTCGACCAAAAAGTCAATTTTGGTCAAAAGAGTCAATTTTTGATTTAATGACCACCCATTGACCTAATTGGTCAACTTTTGAGCAAAAAGTCAACTTTGGTCAAAATGGTCAATTTTTTATCCGTCGACCCAACAGATCAACTTTTGACCAAAAAGTTAACTTTGTTTTAAATGGTCAATCCTTGACCCATTGATAAACCCATTGAATCAATAGGTCAACCTTTGACCAAAAAGTCAATTTAGGTCAAAATAGTCAATTTTTGACATAATGACCACCCGTTGACCCAATAGGTCAACTTTTGACCAAAAAGTCAACTTTGGTCAAAATTGTCAATTTTTGACCCAATGACCAACCCATTGACCCAATAGATCAATTTTTTTTCAAAAAGTCGTCTTTGGTCCAAATGGTCAATTCTTGACCCAAGTACCAACTCATTGACCAAATAGGTTAACTTTTGACCAAAAAGTCAACTTTTGTCAAAAGGGTCAATTTCTGACCCAATGACCTCCTTGTTGACCCAATGCTTTAATTTTTTACCAAAACATCAATTTTAGTCAAAATAGTCAATTTTTGACATAATGATCAATTATTGACCCAATAAGTCAATCTTTGACCAAAAAGTCAACTTTGGTCAAAATGGTCAATCCATGACCCAATGACAAACCCATTGACCTAATAGGTCAACTTTTGACCAAAAAGTCAATTTTGGTCAAAATAGTCAATTTTTTACCAAACGACCACCCATTAACCCCAATAGGTCAACTTTTGACCAAAAAATCAACCTTGGTCAAAATGATCAATTTTTGACCCAATGATCCAATAGATCAACTTTTGACCAAAAAGTCATCTTCTATCAAAATGGTCAATTCTTGACCCAATTACCAACTCATTGACCAAATAGGTCAACTTTTGACTAAAAAGTCAACTTTAGTGAAAATGGTCAATTTCTGACCCAATGACCACCCCTTTGATCTGATGGGTCAACTTTTGACCAAAAATTTAATTTTGGTCAAAATAATCAATTTTTGACCTAATGAACAATTATTGACCTAATAAGTCAATCTCTGACCAAAAGTCAACTTTGGTCAATTTGTCAATCCTTAACCCAATGACCAACCCATTGACCCAATATGTGAACTTTTGACCAAAACGTCAATTTTGGTTAAAATAGTCAATTTTTGACCTAATGAACACCCATTGACTCAATAGGTCAACTTTTGACCAAAAAGTTAACTTTGGTCAAAATGCTCAATTTTTTGCCCAATGACCAACCCATTGACCCAATAGGTTAACATTTGACCAAGAAGTCATCTTTGGTTAAAATGCTCAATTCTTGACCAAATTACCAACTCATTGACCAAATAGGTCAACTATTGACTCAAAAGACAACTTTGGTCAAAATGTTCAATTTCTGACCCAATGCCCAACCCGTTGACCCAAGGGGTTAACTTTTGACCAAAAATTTAATTTTGGTCAAAATAGTCTATTTTTGACCTAATGAACAATTATTAACCCAATAAATCAATCTCTGACTAAAAAGTCAACTTTGGTCAAAATGGTCAATCATTGACCCAATGATAAACCCAATGACCCAATAAGTTAACTTTTAACCAAAAAGTCATTTTGGTCAAAATGTCAATTTTTGACCTAATGACCACTGTCGCCTTATTTTTTAGGTTTTTTAAATTTAATTTAAGTATATATATATAATTTGGAAAGTAGCATTTGATTTTTGAACATAATTTTAAGTTTGAAAATTTTAAGATATGAAATCAAACCGATCTCACATCCTAAATAGTTTATATAAACGAGCACCGCATCACAAACCGTGTATCTATCCCAAAGAATAGTCACACTGCTTGACGATGGGGCTCGATTAAATAAACTAAAAGATTTGTGACATCCGTTTGGTCTGCGAACCAATTTTATAAGCCGACGGGTTCCCCGCTTAATATAAAGGAATTAAGCAGGGTTTATATTACTCGGTTTCTTAAAGTTCCCTATAAGGGCAAGCCCCTATAGTTAATTACATCCTAAATGACGGGAATCATTTAAGAAAACTCTCGATAATGATCAGTGGTTTTACTCTCAAGAATTTCAAAGTTTAAGGTTTTCAAATGATTGAATTTTGGAATTTCAATAGAGAATGGATCGAGTTTGGAACATTTTATTTCAGGAGTCTAAAGGAAGAGAAGTAGGAGAAGCTGAGGATCCAAGAAGAATCTTGGCAACTTCCCAAACTATCCCATTGTTTGGCTTCAATTTGGGAATTTATTTAATGTTTCATCTTGCCTGTTTTAATTAATTAGGATTTATATTTGTATGACACAATCATACAAACAGCCTTGAAGATGTGAGGGCTTATGTCGTACCAAACAACTACCTCGGAGTCCTAAGACCGGTTAGGGCTTAATTTACATAAGATAATTATGCAAATGCCTAACAAAAAGTTGAGGATTTATGTTGCACTAGGAAAACTACCTCGAAATCCTATGGCTAGTTGTTTATTTATAAGAAAAGAGAGTTGTTGTTGAAGATCCGTTGTTTGCTCTTTTGAACATGTCCTTCCGCATCCTTGATCGTGCTGCCCATCGGTGTATTGCCTCGAGCTCCTTATTGTTGTAGAGGTTTAGTTTTAGAAATCATAAATTAAGAGATGAGAGAAGTGTTTTGGTTTAGAAAAGTCTTAAAGTCCAAATATTTTTAATGTTTTAATTAAAACAAATCTTAAAGTTGATTATAACAACACTGATTAAGATCCCACGGTTCCATCCTTCCGGCATCGTTATTTTTATCGGATTCACATAGTTCAGATGAATTTGCTAAACTCAACTGAATGAGTTCCACACTTTCATTTAGACCGTGGGAAATCCTGTTAGCAACACGTAGGTTACATCATCCGAGGTATTCCCGATCATCCAAAAAGACGTTTTAATTTAGTTAAAGTTGTAGTTTTTGTTGTCATTGTTTGTGATTAAATTTTAAGTTGTTTTATATTTTGAATGTTGTGGCGGTAAATTTTATCTTGTTGTGACTTTTAATTTAGTTTTGGGTTTCAGTTTTGTGGCTATCCTAAAGGTTTCAGTTTTCATGCAACAATCTTATTTATCATGCAAAAAAAGTAAAGCGCAGTGCAGGTAAATAAATTGCAATAAAGTAAAAGCGTACCTGGAGGGTCTTCTCGTCATTCCCAGTTGAGACTTTAGTATTGCATTATATATATGTGTTTATAATTTTGCAGAAATTAAAGCATGCCAGAAACAGGAAGAAGTAGAACTAACAAGAAGTAACTACTCAATCCTATGATGTCTATGTTGAGATCCCGGTTGTCTACCAAGTCCTATGATGTCTATGTGAATTCCTATGTTGTTTTCAATGAACTTTGTTTAATTTAATTGAGGATGGTTTCGTTAAGCAGACGTTTTAAGTATAATAGACCTCTGAGGTATCCAAAAGGTCAGAGAAGGATGCAGGTCCATGCTTCCCTCTCACAGCCTGGTGAAAAGTCTCGGGCTCATTTAGACTTATTATGTTGCTTAACAATTCACCCTACCTATACCCTTATGCTTAATGAACACAATTGTTCGAGGTAGGTTGGGGCAGATGGGTTTAGGTGCGGTTTGGGTTTGTATTTGGTTGTAACTGGTAGTTTGATTTGGACTTATGGGAGTGCTGTGAAGATTTGTTTGATTTTATGTTTTAGATTTGGTTTTTATTTTGATTTTGGTTTTGGCTTTGGTTTGGGTTTTGGTTTTGGTTTGGTTTGAGTTTTGGTTTGATTTTGGTTTGATTTTAGTTTGGAATGTGGATTGGGAAGTTTGTGTGGACATCGGGTAAAATTTGGGTTACTCCATGCATTCACTAAGCATAAGGGTATTTTTATTATGTTGTGATTTCCTAGGAGTCTTTATAAAGGGAAAAAAATGAACCATGCCTAAGGAGGCTTATCCTAGGTTTGATTGTTATCGTGTTAGTATTGTATTGTGATCGGGATTATTGTTGTATGTTGTCTTTGTTGCATTATGTTATGTATGTGTTGTTATTGTATTATGTATGTTATTGTTTTGTTTTGTCTTTGTCTTTTATTATTATTATTTATTTATGTGTTATGTTATTATTATATGTTATTTTATTGTTGTATTTATTTATTATTTTATTATTGTTTATTTTGTTATGTGTTATCATTTTAGGTTATTATCGTTATTTATTATTTATGTGTTTTGTTATTTTATTATGTGTTATTTAGAATTATTATCCTTTATTTGTTATTAAAATTATTATTATCTTTATTATTTATTTAAATTATTATTTTATTTAATTCATTGTGATTTATTTACTATATTATCATTTATCTATTTAACTAATTGTTTTTAATTTTTATTTAATTTTACTTTAATTTATAATTACTTAATATTTATTTATTTAAATTATTATTTTTGGTTTTCATTTAATTCATTTTATTATTTAATTTAATTTAATTAATTTATTTTATTTTATTTTATCTTATTTAATTTAATTCTATATCTTATTTACATTATTATTTTATTTAATTTAATTTAATTTAGTTTAATTTAATTTAATTTAATTTATTTAATTAATTTAATTTAATTTATTATTATTTACAATTATTATTTAACTTTAATTTAATATTCGGCTTCCATTAATTTATTTAACTTAATTTAATTTATTTAATTTAATTTAAATTATTATTTATTTACATTATTATTTAATTTAATTTGATTTATTTAATTTGTTTAATTTAATTTGAATTAATTTAATTTATTGTTTATATACATTATCATTTATTTTAATATTTGATTTTCATTTATTTAATTTTTTTAATTCAATTTATTTAATTTATTTAATTTATTTAATTTATTTAATTTAATTTAAATTATTATTTTCATTATCATTTAATTTAGTTTATTATCCATTTATATTATTTAAATTATTTTTAATTTATATATATATGTATTATTTATTTTATTATTCTTTATGAGTTATTTTATTTTAATTAATTATATGTACATTTCTATTACTTAAATATTATTGATTTATTATTATTAATTTATGTTATTAATTTACATTAAATTTTATTATCATTTTTATTATTATTTATTTATTTATAAGCCTTTTCATTTCTCTCTCTTAAATTATCCGTTTCTTTATTATCATTTATATTAAATTATTATTTATTAAAATTACTATTTACATATATATATTTACATTTAAAAGGGCATTTTTATTTATTTATTTTCATTATTTATTTAGGTTTATAGTTATTTATTTTATTATTTATTTCTATCATACTATTTTTATTATTTACATTAATTTACATATATATATTATTATTCATTTATTTAATTTTTTATCAATTCTATGATTTATTTTACTTATTCATTTAGTATTTTTAGTGATTTATTTTTTTTTAAATTTAGTATAGTTGTTTTATTAGAAAAGTTATTATTTAGTTTATTATTATTTCACTTATTTGTTTTTTTATCATTTTATTTACAATGTTATTTATTTTAGATTTTTCCTTTCATTTTCTTTTGTTTTATTTTTATTTTATCTTTATGTTTATTTCTCTCTTCTCTTTTATTTTTATTTCCTTTATGTTGTATTAAAATTTTAAAATTCATTTTTTTTAAGGTAATAAAAACTAGGTGAAAAGATTAGGTGGTATTTTTGTAAATATCAAACTAGTTAATTTAATTAGCTAATAACTTGCATAAAAAGAATAGAAATCCTAAGGCTAAGCATGGAATAGCTTGCATGAAAGAAATCTTAAGGCTATACATGGAAATGGCTAAATAATTTTGCATAAAAAAAAATCCTAAAGCCTAAGCATGGGAAGGTTTAAATAGCTTGAAGATTTGTGAAAGGGATTAACACATAAATTTTTTTTTTTGAAAAACCTATGAAGGAGAATAAGAAAAAAAAATGCATGTATGTGTGATTTAGACTTTTAAGTTAAACATAAACATGATGATGAACTTTTCCCTTTAAGAAATTTTGAACTAAAATAAAAGTAGAGAGAAGGGGAAGATGTTACCTTGCCTTGGAGAAGCACTTGTTGGAAACCTTGGCTAAGAAAGGAAGTGAGTGATTGTGGCTAGCTTAGAAGGAGGAGAAGGAGAAGAGAGGCTCACGGCTAGAAGGATTTTGGGGGAGGAATGAGGAAATGTGTAAGTGTGTGTGTAAGGGAGTGTGTAAGAGTGTGTAAGGGAGTGTAAGTGAGATTATGAGAGGGATTTTTGGAGGAGGCTCACGACTAGGCAGTCAAAAGAGGAGTAATGGAGAGATGAGGTGGAGGTGTGGTGAGGGTAAGGAGGAGGTGAGGTGGGTAGGGTGAGGTGGCGGGTAGGGTGAGGGAGAGGTGAGGGAGAGGTGAGGGGAGAGGCATGGAAAGATATTTTTCTTTTTTTTTATTTCATTTATTTATTATATTTATTATTTTATTATGATATATATATATATATATATATATATATATATATATATATATATATATATATATATATATATATTGATTTTAGGGCTGCCATGAGATTAATTTGATTAATTTTGGTTTAATTTAGGTTGATTTGAATTATTAGTTCAATTAGGTTCATTTAGGTTTGAGCTAACTTAACTTGGGTTTGAGTGAGAATGAGGTCTAGGTGCCTAGATAAATATTGTCCACTTGATTGTAATGAAGATCTTTCATGAAGACACAAAGTGGTTTTGAGCTCATTTGGAGGTTCAATTTCGGCATGGATTGGATTTTTAATTATTTTGGACCAAGTTGGGTTCGGGTCAAGTTATCTTGCTTTTGAGTGGGAATGGGGTTTAGAGGTCTTCAACAATAATGTAGATATGGTTGTCTAGAAGAATTTTCGTGAAGACATAAAATGGTTTTGACAATGTTTAGAGGGTCAAGTTGGTGGATTTAAAACATGTGTTCAGCTTGGGTCAAAATTGGTGTTTCTTTGGTCCAGAATGGATTTGGATAAGACCTGAGCTCAAATTATGGGTAATTGATGATCCAATTCAGTTTAAGGAGGTGTTATAAAGAGTTTGGAATTGAAATTTGGGAGGAATTGATTGACATTGGGTCACTTTAGGATTTTTGGGTTATTTAGGCAAAATTGGGGATTTTGAATTTCAAGTTGAATTAGATTCAAATGTGGGTCACATTGGACTTGAATTTGGTCTAAGTTGTTTTTGGGGATGTTGAATTTTGGTTTATAATTGAATTTGATGAAAATTGGGGTCAATTGGGTCAAGATTGGGTTTGGTTTAGGCACCTTTAAGTTAAATGGGCCAAGTTGCGATTTTGGATTGAAAGTGTAATAATTTGGCAAAATTGGCCCATAGTGTAGTTGAACAAAATGAATTTGGGAATTTTTAGGATTTTTTGAAATTTTTTAATAATTTTTTGGAATTTTTGAATTTTTGGGCAAAGAGGGTATTTTGGGTATTTTGAGGGTATTGGGGGGTATTTTTGGAAATTTTAGAATTTTTTGGTCATGAATGGTCAATTTGAGTGGTAAGGAATATCTTGGAATGATTTTTAGGGGATTTTTGTGAATTTGAAGAATTTTGGGTAATTTAGGGAATTTTGGGAGGCTGGGGGCCAAAAATTGAAATTTTGGAATTTTAAAGGTGGTTTCAAGGTGAGCCTGATGTAATGACCAAGGGTCACTTACATTTGGTCCTCTATGTGTTGGTCCCCACCACTTAGTCATAGACTTAGGGCTGGGCTATCCACTCAACTTTTGACAAAAAACTTAATTTTGGGCAAAATGGTCAATCCTGAACCCAATGACAAACGCATTAACCCAATATGTCTACTTTTTATCAAAAGTCAATTTTGGTCAAAATTATCAATATTTGACCTAATGACTACCCATTGACCCAATAAGTGAACTTTTGACCGAAAAGTTAACTTTGGTAAAAATGGTCAATTTTTGACCCAATAACAAATCCATTGACCCAATACGTCAACTTTTGACCAAAAAGTCATCTTTGGTCAAAATGGTCAATTCTTGACCCAATTACCAACTCATTGACCAAATAGGTCAACTTTTGACCAAAAAGTCAACTTTGGTCAAAATGTTCAATTCTCGACCCAATGACCACCCCGTTCACCCAATGGGTTAACTTTCGATCAAAATTCAATTTTGTCAAAATTAGTCAACTTTCGACTCAAAGTCATCTTTGGTCAAAATGGTCAATTTCTGACCCAATGACCACCCTGTTGACCCAATGGGTTAGCTTTTGACTAAAAATTCAATTTTTGTCAAAATAGTCAATTTTTGACCTAATCACCATTTATTGACCCAATAAGTCAATCTCTAACCAAAAAGTCAACTTTCAAAAAGGTCAGTCCTTGACCCAATGATAAACCCATTAACCCAATATGTCAACTTTTGGCCAACATATCAATTTTGGTCAAAATAGTCAAATTTTGACCTAATGACCACTTATTGACCCAATAGGTCAACTTTTGACCAGAAAGTCAACTTTGGTCAAAATGTTCAACTTTTGACCCATTGACCCAAATAAGTCAACTTTTAACCAGAAAGTCAACTTCGGTCAAAATGGTCAATTTCTGACTCAACGACCACCCCGTTGACCCAATGGGTTAACTTTTGACCAAAAATTCAAGTTTGTTCCAAATTGTCAATTTTTGACCTAATGACCAATTATTGACCCAATAAATCAATCTCTGACCAAAAAGTCAACTTTTGTCAAAATGGTCAATCCTTGACCCAATGACAAAGACATTAACCAATATGTCAACTTTTGATCAAAAAGTGAATTTTGGACAAAATAATAAATTTTTGACCTAATGACCACCCATTGACCCAATAGGGCAACTTTTAACCAAAAAGTCAACTTTGGTTAAAATGATCAATTTTTTACCCAATGACCAACCCGTTGACCCACTAGATCAACATTTAACCAAAAAGTCATCTTTGGTCAAAATGGCAATTCTTGACCCAATTACCAACTTATTGAACAAAGAGGTCAACTTTTGACGAAAATAATGAATTTTTAACCAAATGATCAATTATTGACCCAATAAGTCAATCTCTGACCAAAAAGTCAATTTTGGTCAAAATGGTCAATCGTTGACCCAAAGACCAACCCATTGACCCAATAGGTCAACTTTTGACCAAAAAGTCAACTTTGGTCAAAATGGTCAATTCTTAACCCAATGACTAACCCATGACCCAATATGTCAACTTTTGACCAAAAAGTCAATTTTGGTCAAAATAGTCAATTTTTAACCAAATGACCACCCATTTACCCAATAGATCAACTTTTGACCAAAAAGTCATCCTCAGTCAAAATTGTCAATTCTTGACCCGTTTACCAACTCATTGACCAAATAGGTCAACTTTTGACCAAAAAGTCAACTTTGGTCAAAATGGTCATTTTTTGACCCAATGAACACCCCTTAGACCCAATGGGTCAACTTTTAACCAAAAAATTAATTTTGGTCAAAATAATCAATTTTTGACCTAATGACCAATTATTGAACCAATAAGTCAATCTCTGACTAAAAGTCAACTTTGGTCAAAATGGTCAATCCTTGACCCAATGACCAACCCATTGACCCAATTGGTCAACTTTTGACCAAAATGTCAACTTTGCTCAAAATGGTCAATCCCTGACACAAACCCATTGACCCAATAGGTAAACTTTTGACCAAAAAGTTAATTTTGGTCAAAATAGTCAATTTTTGACCTAATGGACAATTATTGACCTAGTAAGCCAATCTCTGACCCAAAATTCAACTTTGGTTAAAATGGTCAATCCTTGACCCAATGACTAACGCATTGGCCCAATTGGTCAAGTTTGAACCAAAAAGTCAATTTTGGCCAAACTAGTCAATTTTTTAATTAATGACCAATTATTGACCCAATAAGTCAATCTCTGACCAAAAAGTCAACTTTGGTAAAAATGGCCAACCCTTGACCCAATGGCCAACCCTTGACCCAATGGCCAACCCATTGACCCAATAGGTCAAGTTTTGACCAAAAGTCAACTTTGGTCAAAATGGTCAATCCTTGACCTAATATCAACCCATTGACCCAATTGGTCAACTTTGACCAAAAAATCTTCTTTGGTCAAAATAGTTAATTTTTGACCTAATGAACACCCACTAACCCAATAGGTCGGCTTTTGACCAAAAAGTCAACTTCTGTCAAAATGATCAATTTTTTACACGATGTCCAACCCATTGACCCAATAGGTAAACTTTTGACCAAAAAGTCATCTTTGGTCAAAATGGTCAATTCTGACATAAATACCAACTCATTGACCAAATAGGTCAACTTTTGACCAAAAAGTTAACTTTGGTCAAAATGGCCGCTCGACCTAATGACCACCCCGTTCACCCTATGGGTTAACTTTTGACCAAAAATTCAATTTTAGTAAAAATAGTCAATTTTTGACCAAATGACCAATTATTGACCTAATAAGTCAATCTCTGACCAAAAAGTCAACTTTGGTCAAAATGGTCAAACTTCGACCCAATGACAAACCCGTTGACCCAATAGGTCAACTTTTGACCAAAAAGTCTATTTTGGTCAAAATTGTCAATTTTAAACTTAATGACCACCCATTGACACAATAGGTCAAATTTTGACCAAAAAGTCAACTTTGTTCAAAATCATGAATCCTTGACCCAATTTTTAACCCAATGGCCAATTATTGGCCCAATAAGTCAATCTCTGACCAAAAAAGTCAACTTTTATCAAAATGGTCAATCCTTGACCCAATGACAAACCCATTGACTCGATAGATCAACTTTTGACCAAAAAGTCAATTTTGGTCAAATAATTAATTTTTGACCTAATGACCACCCATTAACCCAATAGGTCAACTTTTGACCAAAAAGTCAACTTTGGTCAAAATCGTCAATTTTTGACCCAATGACGAACTCATTGACCCAATAGATCAAATTTTGACCAAAAAGTAATCATTTTGACAAAAAAGTCAACTTTGACCAATTCTTGACCTAATTACCTACCCATTGATTCAACGTGTCAACTTTTGACCAAAAATTTAATTTTGGTCAAAATAATCAATCTTTGACCTAATGACCAATTATTGACCCAATAAGTCAATCTCTGACCAAAAAGTCAAATTTGGTTAAAATGGTTAATCCTTGACCCTATGACCAATCCATTGACCAAATAAGTCAACTTTTGACTAAAAAGTCAACTTTGGTCAAAATGGTCAATCTTTGACCCAATGACCAACCCATTGGCCCAATAGGTCAACTTTTAACCCAAAAATCATTTTTTGTCAAAATAGTCAATTTTTAACCTAATGACCAATTATTGACCCAGTAAGCCAATCACTGACCAAAAAGTCAACTTTGGTCAAAATGGTCAATCCTTGACCCAATGACCAACCCATTGACCCAATAGGTCTACTTTTAACCAAAAAGTTAACTTTGGTCAAAGTGATCAATCATTGACCTAACGACCAACCAATTGACCTAATAGGTCAACCTTTGACCAAGAAGTTAATTTTGGTTAAGATAGTCAATTTTTGAATTAATGACAAATTATTGGCCCAATAAGTTAATCACTGACCAAAAAGTCAACTTGGTCAAAATGGTCAATCCTTAACCCAATGATAAACCCATTGACCGAATAGGTCAACTTTTGCCAAAAAGTCAATTTTGGTCAAGATAGTCAATTCTTGACGCAATTACCAACACATTGACCAAATAGGTCAACTTTTGACAAAAAAGTTAACTTTGGTTAAAATGGTCAATTTCTGACCCAATGACCACCTCGTTGACCCAATGGGTCAACTTTTGACCCAAAATTTAATGTTGGTCAAAATAGTCAATTTTTGACCTAATGACCAAAATTGTCAATTTAATGTTGGTCAAAAAAGTCAATTTTTGCTTGAATGATCACCCATTGACTTAATAGGTTAACTTTTGACCAAAATGTCAACTTTGGTCAAAATGGTCTATTTTTGCCCCAATAGCTCAACTTTTGACCAAAAAGTCATCTTTTGTCAAAATGGTCAATTCTTGACCCAATTACTAACTCATTGACCAAAAAGGTCAAGTTTTGACACAGAGGTCAACTTTTGTCAAAATGGTCAATCTCTGACCCAATGACCACCCCGTTGACACAATGGGTCAACTTTTGACCAAAAATTTAATTTATGTTAAAATATTTAATTTTTGAACTAACGACCAAAATAGTCAATTTTTGAATTAATGACCAATTATTGACCCTATAAGTCAATCTCTGACCAAATAGTCAACTTTGGTCAAAATGGTCAATCCTTGACCCATTGACAAACTCATTGACCAAATAGGTCAACTTTTGACCAAATAGTCAATTTTTGACCTAATGACTACACATTGACCTAATATGTCAACTTTTGACCAAAAAGTCAACTATTGTCAAGATGGTCAATTTTTGACCCAATGACCAACCCATTAACCCAATAGGTCAATTTTCGACCAAAAAGTCATCTTTGGTTAAAATGGTCAATTCTTGACACAATTACCTGCCCATTGACCTAATAGGTCAAGTTTTGGCCAAAAAGTCATCTTTGCTCAAAATGGTCAATTCTTGACACAATTATCAACCCATTGACCAAATAGGTCAACTTTTGACAAAAAAAGGTCAACTTTAGTGAAAGTGGTCAATTTCTGACCCAATGATAACACCGTTCACCCTATGGATTAAGTTTTGACCAAAATACAATTTTGGTCAAAATAGCCAATTTTTTAACTAAAGAACAATTATTGACCCAATAAGTCAATCTCTGAACAAAAAGTCAACTTTGGTCAAAATGGTCAACTTTCGAACCTTCGACCAACCCGTCGACCTAATAGTCGGTTCAACTTTTTGGCCAAAAGTTAATTTTGTTCAAAAAGTTAATTTTTGACTTAATGACTACCCATCGACCTAATAAGTCAACTTTCGAGCAAAAAGTCTACTTCGGTCAAAATGGTCAACTTTGAACCTATTGACCTAACACGTATCAACTATATCAAAAGTCATCTTTGGTCAAAAATGGTTAATTCTTGAAGCAAATACCAACACATTGACCAAATAGGTCAACTTTTGACCAAAAAGTCAACTTTTGTTAAAATGGTCAATTTCTGACCCAGTGACCACCTTGTTGACCCAATGGGTCAACTTTTGACCAAAAATTTAATTTTAGTCAAAATAGGCAATTTTTTAACCAAATGACCAAAATGGTCAAATCTGAATTAATGACCAATTATTGACCCAATAAGTCTATCTCTGACCAAAAAGTCAACTTTGGTCAAAATGGTTAATCCTTGACCCAATGACAATTCCATTGACCCAATAGATCAACTTTGGTCAAAATAGTTAATTTTTGAATTAATGACCAATTATTGACCCAATAAGTCAATCTCTGACCAAAAAATCAACTTTGGTCAAAATGGTCCATCCTTGACCGAATGACAAAACCCATTGACCTAATTAGTCGACTTTCAACCAAAAAGTCAACTTTAGTCAAAATGATCAATCATTGACCCAATGACCAACCCATTGTCCCAATAGGTAAACTTTTGACCAAAAAGTCATCTTTGGTCAAAATAGTAAATTTTTGACTTAATGAACACCCATTGACCCAATAGGTCAACTTTTGAGCAAAATGTCAACTTTGGTCAAAATGGTCAATTTTTGACCCAATGAACAACCCATTAACCCAATAGGTTGACTTTTGACCAAGAAGTCATCTTTGGTCAAAATGGTCAATTCATGACACAACTACTACCAACTCATTGACTAAATATGTCAACTCTTTAATCAATAACTGGTCAACTTCTTGACCACATCGACCACCCCGTTGACTCCAATCGAGTTAACTTTTGACCAAAATTCAATTTTGGTCAAAATAGTCAATTTTGACCTAATAACCAATTATTGACCCAATGAGTCAATCTCTGACCAAAAAGTCAACTTTGGTCAAAATGGTGAATCCTTGACCCAATAATAAACCCAATGACTCAATAGGTCAACTTTTGACCAAAAAGTCAATTTTGGTAAAAAATGTCTATTTTTGACCTAATGACCACCCATTGACCCAATAGATCAACTTTTGACCAAAAAGTCATCTTCGCTCAAAATGGTCAATTCTTGACCCAAATTCCAACTCATTTACCAAATAGGTCAACTTTTGACCAAAACTCAAATATGGTCAAAATGCTCAATCTCGACCTAATGACCTTAAGTCCAATCGATAGACAGTCAATCTCGACCGAAAAGTCAACTTTGGTCAAAATGATAAATCATTGACCCAACAACCAACCCATTCGCCTAATTGGTCAACTTTTGACCAAAAAGTCAATTTTGGTCGACATAGTCAATTATTAAATTAATGACAAATTATTGATCCAATAAGTCAATCTCTCACCAATTAGTCAACTTTGGTCAAAAAGGTCAATCCTTAACCAAATGAAAAACCAATTGACTAAATAGGTCAACTTTTGACTAAAAAGTCAATTTTGGTCAAGATAGTCAATTTTTGATGTAATGACCAACCTATCAATCTAACAGTCAACTTTTAACCAAAAAGTCATCTTTGTGATCAAAATGATCAATCCTCGACCCAATGACAATCCGTTGACCAATAGTCAACTTTGAGCGAAAAAGTCAATTTTAGATCAAAATAGTCAATTTCGAATTAATGACCAATTATCGACCCAATAAGTCAATCTCTGACCAAAAAGTCAACTTTGGTAAAAATGGTCAATCCTCGATCCAATGACCAACCCAATGACCCAATAGGTAAACTTTTGACCAAAAAGTCAACTTTTGTCAAAATTGTAAATTTTTTACGCAATTACCAACCAATTGACCCAATAGATCAACTTTTATCCAAAAAGTCATCTTCGGTCAAAATGATCAATTCTTGATCCAATTACCAACTCATTGACCAAATATGCCAACTTTTGATAAAAAAGTCAGCTTTGGTCAAAATAGTCAATTTCTGACCCAATGACCATCCCGTTCACCATATGGGTTAACTTTTAACAAAAATTTCAATTTTGGTCAAAATAATAATTTTTGACCTAAAGACCAATTATTGACCCAATAAGTCAATCTCTGACCAAAAAGTCAACTTTGGTCGAAATGGTCAATCCTTGACCCAATGATAAACCCATTGACGCAATAGGTCAACTTTTGATCGAAAAAGTCAATTTTGGTCAAAATAGTCAATTTTTGACTAAATGACCACCCATCGACCTAACAGTCAACTTTTTAGACAAAAAGTCAACTTTTGGTCAAAATGGTCAATTTTTAACCCTATCGACCTAATAGATTAACTCTTGACCAAAAAGTCATCTTTGGTAAAAAATGGTCAATTCTTGATGCAATTACCAACAAATTTACCAAATAGGTCAACTTTTGACAAAAAAGTTAACTTTGGTAAAAATGGACAATTTCTGACCCAATGACCACCCTGTTGACCCAATGGGTCAACATTTGACCAAAATTTAATTTTGGTCAAAATAGTCAATTTTTAACCTAAAGACCAAAATGGCCAATTTTTAAATTAATGACCAATTATTGTCCCAAAAAGTCAATCTCTGACAAAAAAGTCAACTTTGGTCAAAATGGCCAATCCTTGACCCAATGACAAACCCATTGACCTAATAGGTCAACTTTTGACCAAAAAGTCAACTTTGGTCAAAATAGTTAATTTTTGAATTAATGACCAATTATTGACCTAATAAGTCAATCTCTGACCAAAAAGTCAACTTTGGTCAAAATGGTCAATCCTTGACCGAATGACAAACCCATTGACCCAATTTGTCAACTTCTAACCAAAAAGTCAACTTTAGTTAAAATGATCAATCCTTGACCCAATCACTAACCCATTGGCCCAATATGTCAACTTTTGACCTAAAAGTCATCTTTGGTCAAAATAGTAAATTTTTGACCTAAAGAACACCCATAAACCCAATAGGTTAACTTTTGAGCAAAATATCAACTTTGGTCAAAATGGTCAATTTTTAACCCAATGACCACCCCATTGACCCGATGGGTTAACTTTTGACCAAAAATTCTATTTTAATCAAAATAGTCAATTTTTGACCTAGTGACCAATTATTGACCAAATAAGTCAATCCCTGACCAAAAAGTCAACTCTGGTCAAAATGGTCAAATAGGTCAACTTTTGAACAAAAAGACAAATTTGGTCAAAATAGTCAATGTTTGACATAATGACCAATTTTTGACCCAATAAGTCAATCTCTGACTAAAAAGTCAACTTTGGTCATAAGGGTCAATCGTTGACCCAATGACCCAATAGGTAAACTTTTGACAAAAAATTCAACTTTAGTTAAAATGGTAAATCCTTGACCCAATGACCAACCAACTGACCCAATAGATCGACTTTTGACCGAAAATTCAATTTTGGTCAAAATAGTAAATTTTTGACTTAATGACCATTATTGACGCAATAGGTCAACTTTTGTCCAAAAAGTCATCTTTGGTCAAAATGGTGAATCTTTGACCCAATGACCAGACCCAATGACCAACCCATTGATCCAATAGGTCAACTTTTGACGAAAAGGTTAACTTTTGACCAAAAAGTCAACTTTAGCTGAAATAGTCAATCCTTGACCCAATGACCAACTCATTGACCCAAAAGGATAACTTTTGACCAAAAAGTCAATTTTGGTCAAAATTGTCAATTTTTTACCTAATGACCACCTCATTGAACCAAAAGGTCAACTTTTGACCCAAAAGTCAAATTTGTTCAAAATAGTCAATTTCTAACACAATGACATAAATGTAAACCTTGGTGAAACTTTGGTCAAAATAATCCATTTTTGACCTAATGACCAATTAATAACCCAATAAGTCAATCTTTGACCAAAAAGTCCATTTTGGTCAAAATGGTCAATCCATGACCCAATGACCAACACGTTGACCCAACAGGTCAACTTTTGACCGAAAAGTCAACTTTGGTCAAAATGGTCAATCCTTGACCCAATGACTAACGCATTGGCCCAATAGGTCAATTTTTTTACCAAAAAGTCAATTTTGGTCAAATTAGTCAATTTTTGACCAAACGACCAATTATTAACCCAGTAAATCAATCTCTGACCAAAAAGTCAACTTTGGTTAAAATGGTAAATCCTTGACCCAAAGACCAACTCATTGACCCAATAGGTCAACTTTTGACTAAAAAGTTAACTTTGGTCAAAATGATCAATCCTTGACGCAAACGCCAACCCACTGGCCTAATAGGTCAACTTTTGACCAAAAAGTCAATTTTCGTCAAAATAGTCAATTTTTGACTTAATGACTAATTATTTACCCAATAAGTCAATCTCTGACCTAGAAGTTAACTTTGGTCAAAATGGTCAATCCTTGACCCAATGACAAACCCATTGACCCAATAGGTCAACTATTAACCAAAAAGACAATTTTGGTCAAAATAGTCAATTTTTAACCTAATGACCACCATTGACCCAAAAGGTCAACTTTTGACCAAAAAGTCATCTTTGGTCAAAATTGTCAATTTTTTACCCAATGACAAACCCATTGACCAAATAGATCAACTTTTAACCACAAAGTCATCTTCGTTCAAAATAGTTAATTCTTGACCCAATTACCAACTCATTGACCAAATAGGTCAACTTTTTACCAAAAAGTCAATTTTGGTCAAAATGGTTAATTTCTTACCCAATAGGTTAACTTTTGACCAAAAATTCAATTTTAGTCAAAATAATCATTTCGACCTAATGACTAATTATTGACCCAATAAGTCAATCTCTGACCAAGAAGTCAACTTTGGTCAATCATTGACCCAATGACAAACCTATTGACCCAATAGGTCAACTTTTGACCAAAAAGATAATTTTTGTCAAAATAGTTAATTTTTGACCAAATGACCACCCATTGACCCAATTAGTCAACTTTTGACCAAAAAGTCAATTTTGGTCAAAATGGTCAATTTTTAACCCATTGACACAGTAGATAAACTTTTAACCAAAAATTCATCTTCGCTCAAAATGGTCAATTCTTGACCCAATTACCAACTCACTGACCAAATAGGTCAACTTTTGACCAAAAAGTCAACTTTGGTCAAAATGGTCAATATCTTACCCAATGACAACCCCGTTGACCCAATGGTTCAAATTTTGACAAAAAATTTAATTTTGGTAAAAATAATCAATTTTTGACCTAATGACCAATTATTGACCCAATAAATCAATCTCTGACCAAAAAGTCTATTTTGGTCAAAATGGCAATCCTTGACCCAAAGACCAACCAATTGACCCAATCTGTCAACTTTTGACCAAAAAGTTATCTTTGGTCAGAATGGTAAATCCTTGACCCATGACTAACCCATTGACCCAATAGCTCAACTTTTGACCAAAAAGTCAATTATGGTCAAAATAGTCAATTTTTGACCAAATGACCAATTATTGACCCAGTAAGTCAATCTCTGACCAAAAAGTCAACTTTGGTTAAAATGGTCAATCCTTGACTCAATGACTAACCCATTGACCTAATAAGTCAACTTTTGACCAAAAAGTAAACTTTGTTCAAAATGGTCAATCCTTGACCCAATGACCAACCCATTTACCCAATAAGACAACTTTTGACCAAAAAGTCAATTTATGTCAAAATAGTAAATTTTTGACCTAATTACCTATTATTGACCCTGTAAGCCAATCTCTGACAAAAAAGTCAACTTTGGTTAAAATGGTCAATCCTTGACACAATGACCAACCCATTGACCCAATATGTCAACTTTTTACCAAAAAGTCAACTTTGGTCAAAATTGTCAATCCTTGACCGAATGACCAACCCATTGACCAAATATGTCAACTTTTAACCAAAAAGTCAACTTTGGTGAAAATGGTCAATCCTTGGCCCAACGATAAACTCATTGACCTAATAGGTCAACTTTTAACCAAAAAGTCTATTTTGGTCAATATTGTCAATTTCAGACTTAATGACCACCCATTGACCCAATATGTTAACTTTTGACCAAAAAGTGAACTTTGGTCAAAATGATCAATCCTTGACCCAATTTTTGACCCAATGACCAATTATTGACCCAATAAGTCAATCTCTGACCAAAAAGATAACTTTGGTCAAAATGATCAATCCTTGACCAAATGACAAACCCATTGACCCAATAGATGAACTTTTAACCAAAAAGTCAATTTTGGTCAAAATAGTTAATTTTTGACCTAATGATCACCCATTAACCCAATAGGTCAACTTTTGACTAAAAAGTCAACTTTGGTCAAAATGGTCAATATTTGACCCAATGACTAACTCATTGACCCAATAGATCAAATTCTGACCAAAAGTCAACTTTGACCAATTCTTGACCCAATTACCAACTCATTGACCAAATAAGTCAACTTTCGACCAAATAGTCAAGTTTGGTCAAAATGGTCAATTTCTGACCCAATTACCACCTCGTTGACTTAATGGGTCAACTTTTGACCAAAAAATTGAATTTTGGTCAAAATAATCAATTTTTAACTTAATGACCAATTATTGACCCAATAAATCAATCTCTGACCAAAAAGTCACATTTGGTCAAAATGGTCATACCTTGACCCTCCTATGACCAACCCATTGACCAAATAGGCAACTTTCGACCAAAAAGTCAACTTCGTCAAAATAGATCAACGCCAATCTAATGACCAACCCATCGATTCTAATAGTCAACATTTAACAAAAAAATCAATTTTTGTCAAGATGGTCAATTCTTGAATTAATGACAAATTATTGACCCAATAAGTCAATCTCTGACCAAAAAGTCAACTTTAGTCAAAATGGTCAATCCTTAACCCAATGATAAACCCATTGACCGAATAGGTCAACTTTTGACCAAAAAGTCAATTTTGGTCAAGATAGTCAATTCTTGACGCAATTACCAACACATTGACCAAAAAGGTCAACTTTTGACCAAAAAGTTAACTTTGATCAAAATGGTCATTTTTTGACCCAATGACCAACCCATTAACCCAATAGGTCAACTTTTGAACAAGAAGTCATCTTTGGTCAAAATGGTCAATTCTTGACACAATTACAAGCCCATTGACCCAATAGGTCAACTTTTTGCCAAAAAGTCATCTTTTGTCGGAAAGGTCAATTCTTGACCTAATTACCAACTCATTGACCTAATAGGTCAACTTTTGATCAAAAAGTCAACTTTGGTCAAAATGGTCAATTTCTGACCCAATGACCACACAGTTAACCAATTTAATTTTGGTCGAAATAGTCAATTTTTGACATAATGACCAATTATTGACACAATAAGTCAATCTCTAAACAAAAAGTCAACTTGGGTCAAAATGGTCAATCCTCGACCCAATGACAAACCCATTGACCCAATCAGTCAACTTTTAAAAAAAAAGTTAATTTTGGTTAAAATAGGCAAATTTTGACTTAATGACCAACCCATCAATCTAATAGATTAACTTTCGACCAAAAAGTCAATTTTGGTCAAAAATATATCAATTATCGACCCAATGTCCAATTATTGACCCAAAGAAGACAATCTTCGACCAAAAAGTTAACTTTGATCAAAATGGTCAATCTTCAATCTAATGACAAACCCATCGACCCAATAAGTCAACTTTCGACAAAAAGTCAACTTTCGTCAAAATGATCTATCATCGACCCAAAGACTAACCCATCGATCTAATAGGTCAACTTTGACCAAAAAGTCAATTTTGGTCAAAATAACAATTTTCAATTAATGACCAATTATCGACCTAATAAGTCAATCTCGACCAAAAAGTCAGCTTTGCTCAAAATGGTCAATCCTTAACCAAATGATAAACCTATTGACCCTATCGGTCAACTTTTTACCAAAAAGTCAATTTTAGTCAAGATACCAATTTTGATCTAATGGCCACCCATCGATCTCAATAGTCAACTTTTGGCCAAAAAGTCAACTTTGGTCAAATGGTCAATTTTTTATCCAATGACCAACTGAATGACCCAATAGTTCAACTTTTAACCAAAAAAGTCAACTTTGGTCAAAAGGGAAAATCCTTGACCCATTACCAACCCACTGACCCAATAGATTGACTTTTGACCAAAAGTGAATTTTGGTCAAAATAGTCAATTTTTGACCTAATGACCACCCATTGACCCAATAGGTCAACTTTTGACCAAAAAGTCAACTTTGGTCAAAATTGTCAATTTTTTAACCCAACGACCAACCCATTAACCCAATAGGTCAACTTTTGACCAAAAAGTCATCTTTGGTCAAAATGGTCAATTCTTGACACAATTACCAGCCCATTGACCCAATAGGTCAACTTTTGGCTAAAAGTCATCTTTGGTCAAAATGGTCAATTATTGACCCAATTACCAACTCATTGACCAAATAAGTCGACTTTTGACAAAAAAAGTAAACTTTGGTCAAAATGGTCAATTTCTGAACCAATGACTACGCCGTTCACCTTATGAGTTAAATTTTGACCAAAAATTCAAGTTCGGTCAAAATAGTCAATTTGTTACCTAATGACAAATTATTGACCCAATAAGTCAATCCCTGACCAAAAGTCAACTTTAGTCAAAATGGTCAATCTCGACATCTATGACTCAACCCATCGACCCAATAAAGTCAACTTTCGACTAAAAAGTCAATTTTGGTCAAAATAGTCAATTCTTTACTTAATGACCACCCATCGACCCAACAGTCAACTTTTAAGCAAAAAGTCAATTTCGATTAAAATGGTCAATTTTCAATCTATCAATCTAATCAGATCATCTTTCGATCAAAAGTCAGTGTTTGGTCAAAATGGTTAATTCTTGATGTAATTACTCAACGATCGACTAAATAAGTCAACTTTTGACCAAAAAGACAACTTTCGTTATAATTGTCAATTTTGATCTAATGACCAATTGTTGACCAAATGGGTCAACTTTTGACCAAAAATGCAACTTTGGTTATAATTGTCAATTTTTGACCCAATGACCACCCGTTGACCAAATGGGTCAACTTTTGCTAAAAATTTAATTTTGATCAAAATAGTCAATTTTTAACCTAATGACCAAAATGGTAAATTTTTGAATTAAAGACCAATTATTGACCCAATAAGTCAACCTCTAACCAAAAAGTCAACTTTGGTCAAAATGGTCAATCCTTGACACAATGACAAACCCATTGACCCAATAGGTCAAATTTTGACCAAAAAGTCAATTTTGGTCAAAATAGTAAATTTTTGACCTAATGACTCCATTATCGACTTATAGTCAACTTTTGACCAAAAAGTCAACTTTGGTCAAAATAGTCAATTTTTGAATTAATGACCAATTATTGAACCAATAAGTCAATCTCTGGCCAAAAAGTAAACATTGGTCAAAATGGTGAATCTTTGACTGAACGACAAACCCATTGACCCAATTAGTTAACTTTTAACCAAAAAGTCAACTTTAGTCAAATTGATCAATTCTTGACCCAATGACCAACCTATTGACCCAATAGGTCAACTTTTGACCAAAAAGTCATATTTCGGTCAAAATAAGTAATTCGATCTAATGAAAACCCATTGACCCAATAGGTTAACTTTTGAGCAAAATGTCAACTTTGGTCAAAGTGATCAATTTTTGACCAAATGACCACCTTGTTGATCCGATGGGTTAACTTTTGACCAAAAATTCTATTTTGGTCAAAATAGTCAATTTTTGACCTAGTGACCAATTATTGACCCAATAAGTCAGTCTCTGACCAAAAAGTCAACTTTGGTCAAAATGGTTAATCCTTGACCCAATGAAAAACCCATTGACCCTATAGGTCAACTTTTGAACAAAAAGTCAATTTTTATCAAAATAGTTAATATTTAACATAATGACCAATTATTGACCCAATAAGTCAATCTCTGACCAAAAGTCAACTTTGGTCATAATGGTCAATCCTTGACCCAATGACAAACCCATTGACCCAATATGTAAACTTTTGACCAAAAGTCAACTTTGGTCAAAAGGGTAAAACCTTGACCCAATGACCAACCCACTTACCCAATAGATCGACTTTTGACCAGAAAATAATTTTGGTAAAAATAGTAAATTTTTTACTTAATGACCAATTATTGACCCAATAGGTCAACTTTTGTCTAAAAAAGACAACTTTGATTAAAATGGTGAATCCTTGACCCAATGACCAACCCATTGACTCAATAGGTCAACTTTTGACCAAAAAGTCAACTTTAGTCGAAACTGTCAACCCTTGGCCCAATGACCAACCCATTGACCCAAAAAGACAACTTTTGATCAAAAAGTCAATTTTGGTTAAAATTGTCAGTTTTTGACCTTATGATCACCTCATTGACCCAAAAGGTGACCTTTTAAAAAAAAAGGTCAAATTTGGTAAAAATGATCAATTTCTAACACAATAACGTAAATGAAAACTTTAGTGAAACTTTGGTCAAAATAATCAATTTTTGACCTAATAACCAATTACTGACCCAATAAGTCAATCTCTGACCAAAAAGTCTATTTTGGTCAAAATGGTCAATCCAAGACCCAAAGGCCAACCCATTGACCTAATAGGTCATCTTTTGACCAAAAAGTCAACTTTGGTCAAAATGGTCAATCCTTGACCCAATGACTAACGCATTGACCCAATAGGTCAACTTTTGACCAAAAAGTCAATTTTGGTCAAAATAGTCAATTTTGGTCAAAATAGTCAATTTTTGGCCGAATGACCAATTATTGACCCAGTAAGTCAATCTCTGACCAAAAAGTCAACTTTGGTTAAAATGGTCAATCCTTAACACAATGACCAACCCATTGACCTAATAAGTCAACTTTTGACCAAAAGCCAACTTTGGTCAAAATGATCAATCCTTGACCCAAACACTAACCCATTGGCCTAATAGGTCAACTTTTGACCAAAAAGTCAATTTTGGTCAAAATAGTCAAATTTTAAATTAATGACCAAGTTTTTACCCAATAAGTCAATCTCTGACCTAAAAGTCAACTTTGGTCAAAATGGACAATCCTTGAACCAATGAAAAATCCATTAACCAAATATGTCAACTTTTGACCAAAAAGTCAATTTGGTCAGAATAGTCAATTTTTTACCTAATGACCACCCATTGACCAAATAGGTCAACTTTTGACCAAAAAGTCAATTTTGGTCAAAATGGTCAATTTCTGACCCAATGACCACCCCGTTGACCCAATGGGTTAACTTTTGACCAAAAATTCAATTTTTGCCAAAATAGTTAATTTTTGACATAATGACCAATTATTGACCCAATAAGTCAATCTCTGACCAAAAAGTGAACTTTGGTCAAAAATGTCAATCCGTGACCCAATGACAAACCCTTTGACATAAGAGGTCAACTTTTGACCAAAAAGTCAATTTTGGTCAAAATAGTCAATTTTTTGACCTAATGACCACCCATTAACCCAATAGGTCAACTTTTGACCAAAAAGAAAACTTTGGTTAAAATGGTCAATTTTTAACCCAATGACCAACCCAATGACCCAATATATCAACTTTTGACCAAAAAGTCATCGTCGGTCAAAATGGTCAATTCTTGACCCAATTACCAACTCATCACAACAGTCAACTTTTATCCAAAAAGTCAACTTTGGTGAAAATAGTCAATTTCTGACCTAATGACCACCCCTTTGACCTTATGGGTCAACTTTTGACCAAAAATTTAATTTTGGTCAAAATAATCAATTTTTGACTTAATGACCAAATATTGATCCAATATGACATCTCTGACCAAATGTCAACTTTGGTAAATTTGTCAATCCTTAACCCAATGACCCAATACGTCAACTTTCGTCCAAAAAGTCAATTTTGGTCAAAATAGATCAATTTTTTACCTAATGAACACCCATCGACCTAATCGGTCAACTTTTCGACCAAATAGTCAACTTTGGTCAAAATGGTCAATTTTCGACTAAATGACCAACCCATCGATCTAATAAGTTAACTTTCGACCAATAAGTCATATTTGGTCAAAATGGTCAATTCTCGACACAATTACCAACTCATTGACCAAATAGGTCAAATTTTGACCCAAAAGTCAACTTTAGTAAAAAATAGTCAATTTTTGACTTAATGACCACCCATAGACCCAATAGGTCAATTTTGTTCAAGACAGTCAATTTTTAACCTAATGGCCACCTATTGACCCAATTGGTCAACTTTTGACCAACAAGTCAACTTTGGTCAAAATAGTCAATTTTTTATCAAATGACCAACCGATTGACCCAATAGTTCAACTTTTGACCAAAAAAGTCAACTTTGGTCAAAATGGTAAATCCTTGACCCAATGACCAACCCACTAACACAATAGATTGACTTTTGACCAAAAGTCAATTTTGGTCAAAATAGCTAATTTTGACCTAATGACCACCCATTGACCCAATAGGTCAACTTTTGACCAAAAAGTCAACTTTAGTCAAAATGGTCAATTTTTGACCCAATGACCAACCCATTAACCCAATAGGTCAACTTTGGACCAAAAAGTCATTATTGGTCCAAATGGTCAATTCATGACACAATTACCAGCCTATTGACCCAATAAGTCAACTTTTGGCCAAAAAGTCATCTTTGTTCAAAATGGTCAATTCTTGACCCAATTACCAACTTATTGACCAAATAAGTCGACTTTTGATAAAAAAGTAAACTTTGGTCAAAATGGTCAATTTCCGACCTAATGACTACCCCGTTCACCCTATGAGTTAACTTTTAACCAAAAATTCAATTTTGGTCAAAATAGTCAATTTTTGACCTAATGGCAAATTATTGACCCAATAAGTAATCCCTGACCAAAAAGTCAACTTTGGTCAAAATGGTCAGTCCTTGACCCTATGACCAACCCATTGACCCAATAGGTCAACTTTTAACCAAAAGTCAATTTTGGTCAAAATAACTAATTTTCAACTTAATGACCACTCATCGACCTAACAGTCAACTTTCAACAAAAAGTCAACTTTGGTCAAAATGGTCAATCTTCAATCTATCAATCTAATAGATCAACTTTCGACCAAAAAGTCATGTTTCGTTAAAATGGTTAATTCATGATGCAAATACCAACACATCGACCAAAACAGTCAACTTTCGACCAAAAAGACAACTTTCGTTAAAATTGTCAAGTCCTCGATCCAATGACCAACCCCGTCGACTCAAGTGGCTGAACTTTCGACCAAAAATTTAATTTCGGTCAAAATACTAATTTTTAACCTAATGACCAAAATGGTCAAATTTTCAATTAAAGACCAATTATCGACCTAATAAGTCAATATCTCACCAAAAAGTCAACTTTGGTCAAAATGATCAATCCTCGACTAAATGACAAACCCATTGACTCTAATAGTCAACTTTCGAAAAAATGTCAATTTTGGTCAAAATAAGAAATTTTTTACCTAATGACCACCTATCGATCCAAGATAGTCAACTTTCGACCAAAAAGTCAACTTTGGTCAAAATAGTTAATTTTTGAATTAATGAGAATTATTGAATCAGTAAGTCAATCTCTAACCAAAAAGTTAACTTTGGTAAAAATGGTCAATCTTTGACCGAATGACAAACCCATTGACCCAATTAGTCAACTTTAGTCAAATTGATCAACCTCGACCTAATGATCAACCCATCGATCTAACAGTCAATTTCGACTAAAAGTCATATTTGGTCAAAATAGTAATTTTCGACCTAATTAACACCCATCGAATCCAATCGATCAACTTTCGAGCAAAATGTCAACTTTAGTCAAAATGATCGATTTCGAATCTAATGACTACCCCGTCGATCCGAAGGGTTAACTTTCGACCACAAATTTATTTTGGTCAAAATAACAAATTTTGACCTAGTGACCAATTATCGACCCAATAAGTAAATCTCCGACCAAGAAGTCAACTTCGGTCAAAATTTTCTAACTCGACCTATCTAAAAACCTATCAATTTACAGGTCAACATTCGAACAAAAAGTCAATATTTGTCAAAATAGCCAATATTCGACATAATGACCAATTATTTACCCAACAAGTCGATCTCTAACCAAAAAGTCAACTTAGTCATAATGGTCAACTTCGACCCAATGATAAACCCATTAACCCAATATGTAAACTTTCGACCAAAAGTCAACTTTCGTCAAAAGATTAAATCCTCGACCCAACGACTAACCCACTTACCCAATAGATCGACTTCGATTGTAAAGTCAATTTTGTCAAAATAGTAAATTTTACTTATCGACCAATTATCTGATCTAATCGTCAACTTTTCTTCAAAAGACAACTTTGGTCAAAATGGTGAATCCTCAATCTAATGACTAACCCATCGACTCAATAAGTCAACTTTCACCAAAAAGTCAACTTTAGTCGAAATGGTCAATCTCGACCTAATGACTAACTCATTGATCTAAAGGATAACTTTCGACCAAAAGTCAATTTGGTCAAAATTATCAATTTTCGACCTAACGATCACCTCATCGACCTGAAAGGTCAACTTTCGACATAAAGTCAACTTGGTAAAATATGGTCAATTTCTAACACAATGACGTAAATGTAAACTTTGGATGAAACTTTGGTCAAAATAATTAATTTTACCTAATGACCAATTATCGATCTAATAAGTCAATCTCTCACCAAAAAGTCATTTTTGGTCAAAATGGTCAATCCTCGACCTAAAGACTCAACCCATCAACCTAACAGTCAACTTTCGACCAAAAAGTCAACTTCGTCAAAATGTTCAACTTCGACCCGATGATCAACGCATCGAATCCAATAGAATAACTTTTGACCAAAAGGTCAATTTTGGTCAAAATAGTGATCTTTACCAAATGACCAACCATTAACCTAATAAGTCAATCTCCGAACAAAAAGTCAACTTTGGTTAAAATGATCAACCTTAACTCAATGACCAACCCATCGAATCTAATAAGTTAACTTTTCACCAAAAAGTCAACTTTGGTCAAAATGATCAATCCTTGACCGAAACACCAACCCATTGGCCTAATAGGTCAACATTTGACCAAAAAGTCAATTTTGGTCAAAATAGTCAATTTTAAAATTAATGGCCATTTTTTTACCGAATAAGTCAATCTCTGACCTAAAACTAAACTTTGGTCAAAATGGACAATACTTGACCCAATGACCAACCTATTGACTCCATGCATCAACATTCGACCAAATAGTCATGTATACAAATAAAATGGTTAAGAATTAATTGCAAACTTATCGACCAACAGTCGACTTCGACCAAAAGTCAATTTTGGTCAAAATGGTCAATTTTGGTCAAAATGGTCCATTTCACATAATGAACTCAATTATCTACCAATAATCAATCTTCGACTAAAATGTCAACTCGGGTCAAATGGTCAATCCGTGACCCAATGTCAAACCCTTTGACCTAATAGGTCCACTTTAAGACTAAAAGTCAACTTTGGTCAAAATAGCCAATTTTTCGACCCAATGACCAACCCATTAACCCAACAGTCAACTTTTGACCAAAAAGAAAACTTTGGTCAAAATGGACAATTTTTGACCGAATGACCAACCCAATGACCCAATAGATCAACTTTTGACCAAAAAGTTATCTTCGGTAAAAATGGTCAATTCTTGACCCAATAACCAACTCATTGACCAAATATGTCAACTTTTGACTAAAAAGTCAACTTTGGTGAAAATAGTAAATTTCTGACCCAATGACCACCCCTTTGACTTAATGGGTCAACTTTTGACCAAAAATTTAATTTTTGTCAAAATAATCAATTTTTGACCTAATGACCAATTATTATAAGTCAATCTCTGACCAACAGTCAACTTTGGTCAATTTGTCAATCCATAACTCAATGACCAACCCATTGACCCAACAGGTCAACTTTTGTCAAAAAGTCAATTTTGGTCAAAATAGTCAATTTTCGACCTAATGAACACCCATCAATCTAATAAGTCAACTTTTCGACCAAAAAGTCAACTTTAGTCAAAATGGTCAATCCTCGACGCAAACACCAACCCACTAGCCTAATAGTCAACTTCGACCAAAAATTCAATTTTGGTCATAAATAATCAATTTTAATCTAACGACTAATTATTTACCCAATAAGTCAATCTTCGACCTAGAAGTTAACTTTGGTCAAAATGGTCAATTTTCGACCTAATGACTAAACCCATCGACCCAATAGGTCAACTATTAACCAAAAAGACAATTTCGTCAAAATAATCAATCTTGACCTAATGACCACCATCGACCTAAAGGCTAACTTTCGACCAAAAAGTCATCTCGTCAAAATTGTCAATCTTTGACCCAATGACAAACCCATCGACCAAATAGGTCAACTTTTAACCAAAAAGTCATCTTCGCTCAAAATAGTCTAATTTCTAATCTAATTACCAACACTATCGACCACAATAGATCAACTTTTACCAAAAATCAATTTCGGTCAAAAAGCTTAATCTCTTACCTAATAGAGTTAACTTTCGACCAAAATTCAATTCTAGTCAAAATAACCAATTCGATCTAATGACCAATTATCAATCCAATAAGCCAATCTCGACCAAGAAGTCAACATCTAAGTTAATCTTTCACCCAATGACCAACCCATTGACCCAACAGGTCAACTTTTCACCAAAAAGATAACTTTGGTCAAAATAATCAATCTTCGACCTAATGACCAAACCCATCGACCCAATATAGTCAACTTTCAACCAAAAAGTCAACTTCGTCAAAATGGTCAATTTTGAAACCAATGACCAAACCATCGACCCAATAGATCAACTTTTCAACCAAAATGTCATCTTCGCAAAATGGTCAATTTCGATCTAATTACCAACTCACCGACTAACTAGTCAACTTTCGACCAAAAAGTCAACTTTGGTCAAAATGGTCAATATCTCGACCCAATGACCAACCCCGTCGACCCAATGGTTCAAATTTCGACAAAAAATTTAATTTTGGTCAAAATAATCAATTTTCGACCTAATGACCAATTCATCAACCCAATAAGTCAATCTCTCGACTTAAAAAGTCAATTTTGTCAAAATGGTCAATCCTCGACCCAAAGACCAACCCATCGACCCAATATGTCAACTTTCGACCAAAAGTCATCTTCGTCCAAAATGGTAAATCCGACCCATGACTAACCCATCGACCCAATAGTCAACTTTTGACCAAAAAGTCAATTATGGTCAAAATACCAATTTTCGAACTAAATGACCAATTATCGATCTAATAAGTCAACTCTCGACCAAAAAGTCAACTTTGATCAAAATGGTCAATCTTCGATCCAATGACTAACCCATCAATCTAATAAGTCAACTTTCGACCAAAAAGTCAACTTCGTGTCAAAATGGTCAATCTTAACCCAATGACCAACCCATTTACCCAATAAGTCAACTTTCGACCAAAAAGTCAATTTATGTCAAAATAGTCAATTTTCTACCTAATTACCTACTCATCGACTTCAGTAAGTCAATCTTCGACAAAAAAGTCAACTTCGAGTCAAAATGGTCAATCTTCGATCACAATGACCAACCCATCGACCCAATAAGTCAACTTTTGACTAAAAGTCAACTTTGGTCAAAATTGTCAATCTCGACCTAATGACCAACCCATCGACCCGATATGTCAACTTTTGACCAAAAAGTCAACTTTATTCAAAATGGCAATCCTTGACCCAATGACCAATTCATTGACCCAATAAGTCAACTTTCGACCAAAAAGTCAATTTCGATCAATATCACTAATCTCGAATTCAATGACCAACCAATCAACCTAATAAGTTAACTTCGACCAAAAAGTCAACTTTGTCAAAATGATCAATCTCGACCCAATTTCGACCTAATGACCAATTATCGACTCAATAAGTCAATCTTCGACCAAAAAGTCAACTTTGGTCAAAATGATCAATCTTCGACCCAATGACAAACCCATCGAATCCACTGATGAACTTTCAACCAAAAAGTCAATTTTGGTCAAAATGGTCAATCTTCACCTAATGACCAACCCATTAACCCAATAAGTCAACTTTCGACTAAAAAGTCAACTTTCGTCAAAATGGTCAATATTCGACCCAATGACCAACTCATCGACCTAATAGAGTCAAATTTCGACCAAAAAGTCCACTTTGGCCAATTCTTGACCCAATTACCAACTCATTGACCAAATAGGTCAACTTTCGACCAAAAAGTCAACTTTGGTCAAAATGATCAATTTCTGACCCAATTACCACCTCGTTGACTTAATGGGTCAACTTTTGACCAAAAATTTAATTTTGGTCAAAATAATCAATTTTTGACCTAATGACCAATTATTGACCCAATAAGTCAATCTCTGACCAAAAAGTCACATTTGGTCAAAATGGTCATACCTTGACCCTCCTATGACCAACCCATTAACCAAATAGGTCAACTTTTGACCAAAAAGTCAACTTTGGTCAAAATAATCAATGCTTCAATCTAATGACTAACCCTATCGACCTAATCAGGTCAACTTTTGACAAAAAGTCAATTTTGTCAAAATAGTCAATTTCGACCTAATGACTCAATTATCGACCCAAGAAGCCAATCTCTCGACCAAAAAGTCAACTTTGGTCAAAATGGTCATATCCTCGACCCAATGACCAACCCATCAACCAAATAAGTCAACTTCGACCAAAAAGTCAACTTTGGTCAAAATGATCAATCATCGACATCCAACGACCAACCAATCGTCCTAATAGTCAACTTTCGATAAAAGTCAATTTTGCCAAGAAAGTCAATTTTCGAATTAATGACCAATTATCAATCTAATAAGTCAATCTCGACCAAAAAGTCAACTTTAGTCAAAATGGTCAATCCTTAACCCAATGACAAACCCATCGACCTAATAAGTCAACTTTCGACCAAAAAGTCAACTTTGGTCAAGATACTAATTCTAACGCAATTCCAACAATCGACCAAAGCCAATTGATCAAAATGTATCAATCTAAGAAACCCATTGACCAAAAAGTCAACTTTTAATCAAGAATGGTCAATTTTCGACATGCTAATCGACTAACCCATCGACCTAATAAGTCAACTTCGACCAAAAGTCATCTTTAGTCAAAATGGTCAATTCGACCTAATTACCAACTCATCGACCTAACAGTCAACTTTCGACCAAAAGTCAACTTCGTCAAAATGGTCAATTTCGACCCAATGACACACTTGATCAATGTTAATTTTAACCAAAATAGTCAATTTTCGACCATAATGACCAATTATCGACCCAATAAGTCAATCTCTGACCAAAAAGTCAACTTCGTCAAAATGGTCAACTCTCGACCCAATGACAAACCCATCGAATCTAACAGTCAACTTTTCGACCAAAAAGTTAATTTTGGTCAAAATAGTCAATATTTCGACTTAATGACCAACCTATCGACCTCAATAGGTCAACTTTCGACCAAAAAGTCAATTTTGGTAAAATACCAATTCTCAACCTAATGACCAATTATCGACCCAAAAGACAATCTTGACCAAAAAGTCAATTTTGGTCAAAATGGTCAACTTCGACCCAATGACAAACCCATCGACCCAATAAGTCAATCTCGACCAAAAAGTCAACTTTGGTCAAAATGATCAATCATCGACCCAATGACCAACCCATTTACATAATAGGTCAACTTTCGACCAAAAAGTCAACTTTGGTCAAAATAGTCAATTTTTGAATTAATGACGAATTATTGACCCAAAAAGTCAATCTCTGACCAAAAAGTCAACTTTGGTGAAATTGGTAAATCCTTGACCCACTGACAAACCCATTGACCTAATAGTCAACTTTTACCAAAAGTCAATTTTAGTCAAGATAGCTAATTTTTGATCTAATGACCACCCATCAATCCAATAGGTCAACTTTCGACCAAAAAGTCAACTTCGGTCAAATGGTCAATTTCGTATCCAATGACCAACTCAATCGACCCAATAACTCAACTTTTGACCAAAAAGTCAACTTTCGGTCAAAATGGACAATCCTCGACCCATTACCAACCCATCGACCTAACAGATCGACTTTCGACCAAAAAGTCAATTTTAGTCAAAATAGTCAATTTTCGACCTAATGACCACCCATCGATCTCAATAGTCAACTTTCGACCAAAAAGTCAACTTCGGTCAAAATTGTCAATTTTTAACCCAATGACCAACCCATTAACCCAATATGTCAACTTTCGACCAAAAAGTCATCTTTGGTCAAAATGGTCAATCTCGACACAATTACTAACCCATCGACCTAATAGGTCAACTTTCGACAAAAAGTCATCTTTGGTCAAAATGGTCAATTATCGACCCAATTACCAACTCATCGACCAAATAAGTCGACTTCGACAAAAAAGTCAACTTTGGTCAAAATGGTCAATTCTCGACCCAATGACTAACGCCATTCACCTTAATGAGTTAACTTTTGACCAAAAATTCAATTTTAGTCAAAATATCAATTTTGACCTAATGACAAATTATCGACCCAATAAGTCAATCCTCGACCAAAAAGTCAACTTTAGTCAAAATGATACTAACCTCGATTCTATGACCAACCCATCGACTCAATAACAGTCAACTTTCGACCAAAAAGTCAATTTTGGTCAAAATGATCAATTTCTGACTCAATGACCACCCATCAACCCAACAGGTCAACTTTCAACCAAAAAGTCAACTTCGATCAAAATGGTCAATTTGATCTATCGACCAATCTATCCAGTATCAACTTCGACCAAAAAGTCATCTTTGGTCAAAATGGTTAATTCTCGATCCAATGACCAACGCATTGACCAAATAAGTCAACTTTCGACTCAAAAGATCAACTTTGGTCATAATTGTCAATCTTCGACCTAATGACCACCCATCGACCTAATGGGTCAACTTTTGACCAAAAATTTAATTTTGATCAAAATAATCAATTTCAACCTAATGACCAAAATGTAAATTCAATTAAAGACCAATTATCGACCTAATGAGTCAATCTCTAACCAAAAAGTCAACTTTGGTCAAAATGGTCAATCCTCGACCTAATGACAAACCCATCGAATCTCAATACAGTCAAATTTCACTCAAAAGTCAATTTTGGTCAAAATAGTAAATTTTCGACCTAATGACCAATCCTATCAATCTAATAGTCAACTTTCGACCAAAAAGTCAACTTTGGTCAAAATGATCAATTTCGACCTAATGACCAATCTATCGAACCAATAAGTCAATCTCTCGATTAAAAAGTCAACTTCGGTCAAAATGGTCAATCTTGACCAAATGACTAACCCATCAACCCAATAAGTCAACTTTTAACCAAAAAGTCAACTTTTAGTCAAAATCGATCAACTCATGACCTAATGACCAACCTATCGACCCAATAGGTCAACTTTCGACCAAAAGTCAATCTCGACCAAAATAATGAATTTTCGACCTAATGACCAACTCATCGATCTAATAAGTCAACTTTCGATCAAAAAGTCAACTTTGTCAAAATGATCAATTCTTCGACCCAATGACCACCCCGTTGACCCAATCGAGTCAACTTTGACCAAAAAGTTCAATTTTGGTCAAAATAATCAATTTTCGACCTAATGACCAATTATTAATCCAATAAGTCAATCTCTCGACCAAAAAGTCAACTTCGGGTCAAAATGGTCAATCTTCGACCCAATGACAAACCCATCAATCCAATAAGTCAACTTTTAACCAAAAAGTCAATTTTTGTCAAAATAGTTAATATTTGACCTAATGACCAATTATTGAACCCAATAAGTCAATCTCTAACCAAAAGGTCAACTTCAGTCATAATGGTCAATCCTCGACCCAATGATCAAACCCATCAATCTAATATGTAAACTTTCGACCAAAAGTCAACTTCGTCAAAATGGGTAAATCTCGACCCAATGACCAACCCATTGACCCAATAGATCGACTTTCAATTATAAAAGTCAATTTTGGTCAAAATAGTAAATTTTTGACTTAATGACCAATTATCGACCCAATAGTCAACTTTCGACCTAAAAAGTCAACTTTGATCAAAATGGTCAATCCTTGACCCAATGACCAACCCATCGACTCAATAGATCAACTTTCGACCAAAAAGTCAACTTTGGTCAAAATGGTCAATCCTCAATCTAATGACCAACCTATCAATCTAAAAGGATCAACTTTTGATCAAAAAGTCAATTTCGTCAAAATGGTCATTTTCGACCTAATGATCAACTCATCGATCTAAAAGGTAACCTTTTAAAAAAAGGTCAAATTTGGTAAAATGATCAATTTCTAACACAATAACGTAAATGAAAACTTTCAGAAACTTCGGTCAAAATAATCAATTTTCGACCTAATGACCAATTATCGAATCCAATAAGTCAATCTCTCGACTAAAAAGTTAATTTGGTCAAAATGGTCAATCCAAGACCCAAAGACCAAACCCATCGACCTAATAGTCATCTTTGACCAAAAAGTCAACTTCGGTCAAATGGTCAATCCTCGACCCAATGACTAACGCAATCGACCCAATAGAGTCAACTTTCGACCAAAAAGTCAACTTTGGTCAAAATAATCAATTTTCGACCGAATGACCAATTATCGATCCTAAGAAGTCAATCTCTGACCAAAAAGTCAACTTTGGTCAAAATGGTCAATCCTTAACTCAATGACCAACCCATCGACCTAATAAGTCAACTTCGACCAAAAAGTCAACTTTAGTCAAAATGATCAATCTCGACCCAATCACTAACCCATCGACCTAATAGTCAACTTCGACCAAAAAGTCAATTTTGGTCAAAATAGATCAATTTTTAAATTAATGACCAATTTTCGACCCAATAAGTCAATCTCCGACCTAAAATCAACTTCGGTCAAAATGGTCAATCTCGACCCAATGACAAACCCATTAACCAACAGTCAACTTTGACCAAAAAGTCAATTTGGTCAAAATAATCAATTTTCGACCTAATGACCACCCATCGAATCTAACAGATCAACTTTCGACCAAAAAGTCAACTTCGTCAAAATTGTCAATTTTCGACCTAACGACCAACTCATCAATCCAATAAGTCAACTTTCGACCAAAAAGTCATCTTTCGTCAAAACGTCAATTCTTGACCCAATTACCAACTCATTGATCAACAGTCAACTTTCGACCAAAAAGTCAACTTTGGTCAAAATGGTCAATTTCTAATCCAATGACTAACTTCAATTAATCTAATGGGTTAACTTTTCGACCAAAAATTCAACTTTTGTCATAATAGTCAATTTTCGACATAATGACCAATTATCGACCCAATAAGTCAGTCTCTGACAAAAAGTTAACTTTTGTCAAAATTGTCAATCCGCGACCCAATGACAAACCCTTTCGACCTAAGAGGTCAACTTTCACCAAAAGTCAATTTTGGTCAAAATAGTCAATTTTTTGACCTAATGACCACTCATTAACCCAATAGGTCAACTTTTGACCAAAAAGAAAACTTTGGTTAAAATGGTCAATTTTTAACCCAATGACCCAATAGATCAACTTTTGACAATAAAGTCATCGTCGGTCAAAATGGTCAATTCTTGATCCAATTACCAACTCATTGACCAAATAGGTCAACTTTTGACCAAAAAGTCAACTTTGGTGAAAATAGTCAATTTCTGACCTAATGACCACCCCTTTGACCTAATGGGTGAACTTTTGACCAAAAATTTAATTTTGGTTAAAATAATCAATTTTTGACTTAATGACCAATTATTGATCCAATATGACATCTCTGACCAAATGTCAACTTTAGTAAATTTTTCAATCCTTAACCCAATGACCCAATACGTCAACTTTTGTCCAAAAAGTCAATTTTGGTCAAAATAGTCAATTTTTGACCTAATGAACACCCATCGACTCAATAGGTCAACTTTCGACCAAATAGTCAACTTTGGTCAAAATGGTCAATTTTCGACCAAATGACCAACCCATCGACTCCATTAGATTAACTTTCGACCAATAAGTCATATTTGGTCAAAATGGTCAATTCTGACACTAATTACCAACTCATCGACCAAACAGTCAACTTTTCGACCTAAAAAGTCAACTTTAGTAAAAAATAAATCAATTTTCGACTTAATGACCACCCATGTATCTAACAGTTAACTTTCGAACAAAAAGTCAACTTTGGTCAAAATGGTCAACTTTCGACCCATCGATCAAATAGATCAACTTTCGACCAAAAAGTCATCTTTCGTAAAATGATCAATTTTAATGCAATTACCAACACACGGACTAAAAAGTTAACTTTGAGTTAAAATGGTCAATTTCTGACCCAATGACTAACCCCGTTGATCTAATACGTCAACTTTCGACAAAAAAATTAACTTTCGTCAAAATAATTTTTAACCTAATGACCAAAATGGTCAATCTTTGACTAGACCAATTATCGACCTAATAAGTCAATTTTCGACCAAAAAGTCAACTTTGGTCAAAATGATCAATCTCGACCTAATGACAAACCCATCGATCTAACAGTCAACTTTCGACCAAAAAGTCAATTTTGGTCAAAATAGCCAATTTTTGACCTAATGACCACCCATCGATCTAATAGGTCAACTTTCGACCAAAAAGTCAACTTCGTCAAAATAGTCAATTTTCGAATTAATGTCCAATTATCAATCTCAATAAGATCAATCTTCCGACCAAAAAGTCAACTTTGGTCAAAATGACTCAATCTCGATCGAATGACAAACCCATCGACCAAATTAGTCAACTTTGACGCTTCAAAATGATCAATCTTCGATCAATCGACCAACCCATCGACCTAATAAGTCAACCTTCGACCAAAAAGTCATCTTTGGTCAAAATAGTCAATTTTACGAATTAACGACCAACCCATCGACCTAATAAGTCAATCTTCGACCAAAATGTCAACTTCAGTCAAAATGGTAATTCTTTACCCAATGACCACCCCGACTCATCCGATAGGTTAACTTTCGATCAAAATGTCAATTTTCGTCAAAATAGTATAATTTTCGACCTAATGACCAACTCATCAACCCAATAATGTCAATCTTTCACCGTAAAGCTCAACTTTAGTCAAAATGGTTAATCCTTCACGAATGAAAAACCCATCGACCTTACAGTTAACTTCACAAAAGTCAATTTTAGCCAAAATACATAATGACCAATTATCAACTCCAATAAGTCAATCTCTCGATCAAAAAGTCAACTTCGCCATAATTTACTAATCTTCACCAATGACAAACCCATCGACCTAATAGTCAACTTCGACTAAAAGTCAACTTTCGTCAAAATGGTCAATCCTCGACCTAATGACCAACCCATCGAATTCGATAGATCTACTTTCAACCGAAAAGTCAATTTGAGTCAAAATAAGTAAATTTTTGACTTAATGACCAATCTATCGACACATCAGGTCAACTTTCGATCCAAAAAGACAACTTTGGTCAAAATGGTCAATCTTCGAATCGAACGACCAACCCATCGACCTGATAGCTCAACTTTTGACCAAAAAGTCAATTTTAGTCAAATGGTCAATCTCGCCTAATGACTAACTCATTAACCCAAAAGGACAACTTTTGACCAAAAAGTCAATTTTGGTCAAAATGGTCAATTTCTAACATAATGACCTAAATGTAAACTTTGGTGAAAATGTTCAATCCATGATCCAATGACCAACCCATTGACGCAATTTGTCAACTTTTGAGTTAAAAGTCAAATTTGGCCAAAATGGTTAATCTTTGACCCAATGACCAACCCATCGACCCAATATGTCATCTTTGACCAAAAAGTCAATTTGGTCAAAATCGTCAATTTTCGACCTAATGACCAACTTCATTTACTCAAAATAGTCAACTTTCGACCAAAAAGTCAACTTTGGTCAAAATGGTCAATCTTCGACCTAAAGACCAACCCATCGACCCAACAGTCAACTTTCGACCAAAAAGTCAATTTTGGTCAAAATAACCAATTTTTACCATAATGACCAACTATCAACCATAGAAGCCAACTCTCAACCAAAAAGTCAACTTTGGTCAAAATTGTCAACTTCGACCCAAAGACCAACCCATCGACCCAATAGCTCAACTTTTGACTAAAATGTCAACTTTGGTCAAAATGGTCAATTTCTTGACCCAATGACCACCCCGTCAATCTAATCGTCACCACTAAAAGTCTAATTTTCGACCAAAAAGTCAACTTTGGTCAACATGGTCAATCTCTAATCATAATGACCAACCCATCGATCTAATAAGTCAACTTTCGATCAAAAAGTCAACTTTGGTCAAAATGGTCAATCCTTGACCTAATGACCAACCTATCGACCCAATAAGTCAACTTTCGACCAAAAAGTCAATTTTGGTCAAAATAGTCAATTCCTTAACTCTAATCGACTCAACATATCGACTCCAAGAAGTCAATCTCTCGACCAAAAAGTCGAACTTTGGTCAAAATGGCCAATTTCTCGACCAATCAATGATCATTCTATCAATCTAATAAAGTCAACTTTCGACTAAAAAGTCAACTTTCGTCAAAATGATCAATCCTTAGACCCAATGACCAACCCATCGACCTAATATGTCAACTTTCGACAAAAAAGTCAATTTTGGTCAAAATAAGTCAATTTTTGAATCTAATGACAAATTATTGACCCAATAAGTCAATCTTTGACCAAAAAGTCAGCTTCAGTCAAAATGGTCAATCCTTGACCCAATGACTAAACCCTGAACCAATAGGTCAACTTTTGAACAAAAAGTCAATTTTGGTCAAAATAGTCAATTTTAGACCTAATGACCAACTATCGACCTAATAGGTCAACTTCGAATAAAAAGTCAACTTTAGTCAAAATGGTCAATTTTTGACCTAATGACCAATACTGACCCAATATGTCAACTTTTGACCAAAAATGTCATATTTGGTCAAAATAGTCAATTCTCAACACTAATTACTAACTCATCGACCACATAGTCAACTTTTGACCAAAAAGTCAACTTTGGTCAAAACGATCAATTTCTCAACCCAATGACCAATTCGTCAATCTAATCGGTTGACTTCACTAAAATCGACTACTTCAACTGTAAATTCTATTTTGGTCAAAATAAGTCAATTTTTGACCTAAAGACCAATTATCGACTCAATAAGTCAATCTTCGATTAAAAGTCAACTTTCGTCAATACTCAATCTTAACTGACAAACCCATCAATCTAATATGTCAACTTTTGACCAAAAACTTAAATTTGGTCAAAATAGTCAATTTTTCACCTAATGACAACCCATTGAACGAATAGGTCAGCTTTTGACCAAAAAGTCAATGTTGGTCACAATGGTCAATTTTTAACCCAATGACCAAACCATTGACCCAATAGATCAACTTTTCACCAAAAAGTCATCTTCGCTCAAAATGGTCAATTCTTGACTCAATTACCAACTCATCGACCAAATAGTCAACTTTCGACCAAAAAGTCAACTTTTGTCAAAATGGTCAATTTTTGATCCAATGACAACCCCGTTGACCTAATGGTTCAACTTTTGACAAAAAATTTAATTTTGGTCAAAATAATTAATTTCTTACCTAATGACCAATTATTGACCTAATAAGTCAATCTCTGACCAAAAAGTCAATTTTGGTCAAAATGGTCAATCCTTGACCAAATGACCAGCCCATCGACTCAATATGTCAACTTTCGACCAAAAATTCAATCTTTGTCAAAATGGTCAATCCTTCGACCCAATGACTAACCCATCGACCCAATAGTCAACTTTCGACCAAAAAGTCAATTTGGTCAAAATAATAATTTTCGACCTAAATGACCAATTATCGACCTAAATAAGTCAATCTATCGACCAAAAAGTCAACTTTGGTTAAAATGGTCAATCTTCGACCCAATGACCAACCTATCGACCCAACGAGTCAACTTTCGACCAAAAAGTCAACTTCGTTCAAAATGGTCAATTCTTCGACCCAATGACCAACCCAACGACCTAATAGGTCAACTTTCGACCAAAAAGTCAATTTTGTCAAAATAGTCAATTTCGACCTAATTACCAATCTATCGACTCGACAGTTCAATCTCCGACCAAAAAGTCAACTTTGGTCAAAATGGTCAATTTTCGACCCAATGACCAACCCATCGATCCAACAGTCAACTTTTCGACCAAAAAGTCAACTTTGGTCAAAATGATCAATCCGACCCAATGACCAACCCATCGTCTCAACAGTCAACTTTTAACCAAAAGTCAACTTTGGTCAAAATGGTCATCTTCGACCTAAAGACCAACCCATTAACCCAATAGTCAACTTTCACCAAAAAGTCAACTTTGGTCAAAATTATCAATTTTAAACCTAATGACCACCCATTGATCCAATAGGTCAACTTTCGACCAAAAAGTCAATTTGGTCAAATGATCAGCCAATTTCACCTAATGACCAATTAATCGACCCAATAAGTCAACTCTCGACCAAAAAGTCAACTTTGGTCAAAATGATCAACTTCGACCCAATGACAAACCCATTGACCTAATAGATCAACTTTTGACCAAAAAGTCAATTTTGGTCAAAATAGTCAATTTCTGACCCAATGACCACACCATTAACCCAATAGGTCAACTTTTGACCAAAAAGTCAACTTTGGTCAAAATGGTCAATTTTTGACCCAATGACCAACTCATCGACCCAATATAGTCAACTTTCGACCAAAAGGTAATCATTTGTCACTAAGTCAACTTGACCAATTCTAACCGAATCGACACAACTCATTTACCAAAAGTCAACTTCGACCAAAAAGTCAACTTTTGGCCAAACATTTTAATTTTGATCAAAATATTCAATTCGACCTAATGACCAATTTATTAATCTAATACAGTCAACTCTCGACCAAAAAGTCAACTTTGGTCAAAATAGTCAATACTCGATCTCAATGACCAACCCATCGACCCAATAAGTCAATCTTTCGACCAAAAAGTCAACTTCGGTCAAAATAGTCAATCTTCGACCCAATGACCAACCCATCGACC
Organism: Papilionanthe hookeriana x Papilionanthe teres; assembly: GCA_022702705.1. Taxonomy (NCBI): domain Eukaryota; kingdom Viridiplantae; phylum Streptophyta; class Magnoliopsida; order Asparagales; family Orchidaceae; genus Papilionanthe; species Papilionanthe hookeriana x Papilionanthe teres. The sequence goes on from CM040436.1 coordinate 55,381,529, forward strand.
CAATATGATCAGCTTAACCAAAAATCAATTTTGGTCAAAATAGTCAATTTTCACCTAATGACCAATTATCGACTCAATAAGCCAATCTCTCGACCAAAAAGTCAACTTTCGGTCAAAATGGTCAATCCTCGACCCAATGACAAACCCATTAAATCTAATAGGTCAACTTCGACCAAAAAGTCAACTTTGGTCAAAATGATCAATCTTCGATCTAATGACCAACCAATCAATCCTAATAAGTCAACTTTCGATCAAAATAGTCAATTTTGACCAAGATAATCAATTTTCAATTAACTGACCAATTATCGAACTCCAACAAGTCAACTTCGACCAAAGTCAACTTTGGTCAAAATGGTCAATCCTTAACCCAATGACTAAACCCATCGACCGAATAGGTCAACTTTTCACCAAAAAGTCAATTTTCGTCAAAATAGTCAATTTTCGACCTAATGACCAACTCATCGACCCAATAGTCAACTTTCGACCAAAGTTAACTTTGGTCAAAATGGTCAATTTTCGATCTAATGACCACCCCATCTGATCCAAATAGTCAACTTTCGACCAAAAAGTTAATTTTGGTCAAAATAGTCAATCCTCGCAAAATGGTCAACTCATAATGACCAATTATCAATCTAATAAGTCAATCTTCGACCAAAAGGTCAACTTTGGTCAAAATGATTAATCCTTGACCCAATGACTAACCCATTGACCTAATATGTCAACTTTCGACCAAAAGTCAATTTTGGTCAAAATAGTCAATTTTCGACCTAACGACCAATCCATCGATCCTAACAAGTCAATCTTTCGACCAAAAAGTCAACTTTGATCAAAATGGTCAATTTCTGACCTAATGACCAACGATTTAGCCTAATACATCAACTTTTCACCAAAAAGTCAGCTTTGGTCAAAATAGTCAATCTTCGACCTAATTGACCAACTTATCGACCTAACAAGTCAACTTTAACCAAAAAGTCAACTTTGGTCAAAAAGGTCAATTATCGACCCAATTACCAACTCATCGACCCAATAGGCCAACTTTGATCAAAAAGTTAACTTTGGTCAAAATGGTCAATTTCGACCTAATGACTCAATCATCAATCTAATCAGGTCAACTTTTGACCAAAAATTCAACTTTGGTCAAAATAGTCAATCTTCGACCCAATGACCAATCTCATCGACCCAATAAGTCAATCTTTCAACCAAAAGTCAACTTTCGTCAAAATGGTCAATACTTCGACCCAATGACAAACCCATCAATCTAACAGTCAACTTTTAAATAAAAAGTTAATTTCGTTAAAATAGTCAAATTTCAACTTAATGACCTACCCATCAATCTAATCGATTAACTTTTGACTAAAAAGTCAATTTTTGTCAAAAATAGTCAATTTTTGACCTAATGACCATTTATTGACCCATTAAGCCAATCTTTGACCAAATGTCAACTTTGGTTAAAATGGTCAATCCTTAACCCAATGGCAAACACATTGACCCAATAAGTGAACTTTTGACTAAAAAGTCAATTTTGGTCAAAATGATATATCATTGACCCAAAGACCAACCCATTGGCCTAATAGGTCAACATTTGACCAAAAAGTCAATTTTGGTCAAAATAGTTAATTTTTGAATTAATGACCAATTATTGACCCAATAAGTCAATCTCTGACCAAAAAAGTCAGCTTTGGTCAAAATGATCAATCCTTAACCAAATGAGAAACCCATTGACCCAATAGGTCAACTTTTGACCAAAAAGTCAATTTTATTCAAGATAGTCAATTTTTAACCTAATGGCCACCCATTGACCCAATAGGTCAACTTTTGACCAAAAAGTCAACTTTGGTCAAAATAGTCAATTTTTATCCAATGACCAACCGATCGACCCAATAGATCAACTTTCGACCAAAAAGTCAACTTCGTCAAAATGGTAAATCCTCGACCCAATGACCAACCCATTGACACAATAGATCAACTTTCGACCAAAAAGTCAATTTTGGTCAAAATAGCTAATTTTCGACCTAATGACCAACCCATCAACCTAATAAGTCAACTTTTGACCAAAAAGTCAACTTTAATCAAAATGGTCAATTTTTGACCCAATGACCAACCCATTAACCCAATAGGTCAACTTTTGACCAAAAAGTTATTATTGGACCAAATGATCAATTCATGACACAATTACCAGCCTATTGACCCAATAAGTCAACTTTTGGCCAAAAAGTTATCTTTGTTCAAAATGGTCAATTCTTGACACAATTACCAACTCATCGACTCAAATAAGTCAACTTTCGACAAAAAAGTAAACTTTGGTCAAAATGGTCAATTTCCAACCTAATGACTACTCCGCTCAACCCTATGAGTTAACTTTTCGACCAAAAATTCAATTTTAGTCAAAATAGTCAATTTTCGACCTAATGACAAATTATCGACCCAATAAGTCAATCTTCGACTAAAAGTCAACTTCGGTCAAAATGGTCAATCTTCGACTTATGACTAACCCATCGACCCAACAGTCAACTTTTAACCAAAAAGTCAATTTTGGTCAAAATAACCAATTTTTGACTTAATGACCACTCCATCGACCCAATAGTCAACTTCGAGCAAAAAGTCAACTTTGTCAAAATGGTCAATTTCAATCTATCAATCTAATAGATCAACTTTCGACCAAAAAGTCATGTTTGGTTAAAATGGTTAATTCATGATGCAAATACCAACACATCGACCAAATAGTCAACTTCGACCAAAAGACAACTTTGGTTAAAATTGTCAATTTTCGATCCAATGACCACCTCGTTGACCCAATAGCGAACTTTGACCAAAAATTTAATTTTGGTCAAAATAGTCAATTTTTAACCTAATGACCAAAATGGTCAAATTTTGAATTAAAGACCAATTATTGACCCAATAAGTCAATATCTGACCAAAAAGTCAACTTTGGTCAAAATGATCAATCCTTGACCAAATGACAAACCCATCAACCTAATAAGTCAACTTTCGATCAAAAAGTCAATTTTGGTCAAAATAGTCAATTTTTTACCTAATGACCACCCATTGACCCAATAGGTCAACTTTTGACCAAAAAGTCAACTTTGGTCAAAATAGTCAATTTTTGAATTAATGACCAATTATTGAACCAATAAGTCAATCTCTAACCAAAAAGTCAACTTTGGTCAAAATGGTCAATCTTTGACCGAATGACAAACCCATTGACCCAATTAGTCAACTTTAATCAAATTGATCAATCATTGACCCAATGACCAACCCATTGACCCAATAGGTCAATTTTGACCAAAAAGTCATATTTGGTCAAAATAGTAAATTTTTGACCTAATTAACACCCATTGACCCAATTGATCAACTTTTGAGCAAAATGTCAACTTTAGTCAAAATGATCGATTTTTGACCCAATGACCACCCCGTTGATCCGAAGGGTTAACTTTTGACCACAAATTCTATTTTGGTCAAAATAGTTAAATTTTTACCTAGTGACCAATTATTAACCCAATAAGTAAATCTCTGACCAAAAAGTCAACTTTGGTCAAAATGGTCAGTCCTTGACCCCACGAAAAACTCATTGACCCTATAGGTCAACATTTGAACAAAAAGTCAATATTTGTCAAAATAGTCAATATTTGACATAATGACCAATTATTGACCCAACAAGTCGATCTCTAACCAAAAAGTTAACTTTGGTCATAATGGTCAATCCTTGACCCAATGATAAACCCATTGACCCAATATGTAAACTTCGACCAAAAGTCAACTTTGGTCAAAAGGTTAAATCCTCGACCCAATGACTAACCCACTTACCCAATAGATCGACTTTTGACCAGAAAGTCAATTTTGGTCAAAATAGTAAATTTTTTACTTATTGACCAATTATTGACCGAATTGGTCAACTTTTCTTCAAAAAGACAACTTTGGTCAAAATGGTGAATCCTTAACCCAATGACCAACCCATTGACTCAATAAGTCAACTTTTGACCAAAAAGTCAACTTTAGTTGAAATGGTCAATCCATGGCCCAATGACCAACTCATCGACCCAATAGGATAACTTTCGACCAAAAAGTCAATTTTGGTCAAAATTATCAATTTTCGACCTAATGATCACCTCATCAATCTAAAAGGTCAACTTTTGACAAAAAGTCAAATTTGGTAAAATGGTCAATTTCTAACACAATGACGTAAATGCTAAACTTTCTGACTGAAAGTCAACTTTGGTCAAAATGGTCAATTTTTGACCTAATGACCAATCATCGACCCAATAAGTCAATCTCAGTCGACTTTCGAAAAAGTCATTCTTGGTCAAAATAGTCAATTTTTTGCCTAACGCGCCAATTTTCTAGCCGAAGAAGTCAATCTCCGACCTAAAAGTCAACTTCTGGGTCAAAAATGGACAACATTTCACCCGGATGACCAACCTATTAACTCATCGACTAACATTTGACCAAAAAGTCATGTCTTGGCCAAAATGGTCAAGTATTAATTACAAACCCAATACGAACAGTCGACTTTTAGCAATACGTAACTGAACGAAGCATAC